>VDFB02380844.1:0-20200 GCA_007258455.2 Sequoia sempervirens | reverse complement strand
TTAAGGTAATATAGATTTGTTATTCTAAACATCTTAAAAACATCTCATTTGCATCATCATCCATAACCATCCATTTTGAACCTCTTTATCGCGAGATCGACCCTCAAATAGGATCTTTTCGCTCGATCTCTCGAGGGGGCAATGTACTGGATTTCTTTCTCACAAGCATCCAAAAATTAGGAAAATATTTGAATCTTTGATCATGAAGTTTATTCTTTTCTTTAACCAACGCAACAAGTACATTGCTTCAAAGAGGGAAATGTAGACATCTAAAATTGGTATAATGCATTTGATTAGGTCATATTCATCCATTCATCAAATAAATCAAGTTTATTTGGTCAATCTCCTAAATTCATCAATTTAAATTAAATAAATCAACTTGATCCTAACATCATCCTCCTTGATTAAATAAATCAATCATTTATTTAATTAATTTAAGATCACCTTTCATCCTTTTTATTTAAATAAACTGCACATTCAAGCCAAGGGTCAAATCACCTAATCATCATCTAGCTAATCTAAACCTGATTAACCTAACCTTAACCACCCATCACATCCTCTAGCTTTTCCCACTTGCACCAATAAATCATTTTAATTCATTTATAAAATTAGCATTTTCCATCAACATGGCATCTTTGGGAATATTCCCTCAAATTTGAATTCAAAAGAAATTGGACATGTACATCCAACAAAGCATTTATGAGGCCTTACATGTCTCTCACATGTCCCTTGCACAAGTCAAACTCAGCATTAACTCTCAAATTCAAATTTGAATTTCCCCCTCTTGGGCACATTGGCCAAAACTTGCACATCCCTCAACCTATGGCAAGTTGACAAGTGGCTCCATCTCATTGGTCAAATCTTTGTCCCACATTCATCCATTTGGCTATTTTTCTCATCAAAGCATTTTATAAATAGAGGCTTCATCCTTCAATAAATCCTCCACAAATCATCTACAAAGTCACTCTCTTCATTTGAGAACTGATTTTGTCCATTACATCATCATCATTGGCATTATCAAGGGTTGGAAAAGGGCTATTTTCCACAATAACACCAATCCAATATGGGATAGATATGCTTCATGTTTTTCTATATATGTTTTAGTTATCTTGTTATTTATTGCATTTTAAAAATCATGTTACATTATCTCATATGGATGTTGAAGGTTTGTTTTGCTTAAATATGCTAACCATGCTTGTGTATGTTAGTTTTTTTTAACCATTTGCAGATTTTGACATCCACAGATACAACAAAAGGTGTTGGAGCAAAAACTACTGACTCCTCCTCCTTCCTCTACAGGGTAGCCTTCTCAACAACCAAATCCTTTCTTTGATGCTTGTGCTCATGTACAAGGTGGTTCCTATGACTCTAGGAGCTAGAGTTTGGGAGCTAAGATGGAATGAAGGACTCCTATTACACCATCGAAGTTTCCATCACCATCGTTTCCAGCAAAGGGAAATAATCCTAGATGGGAACATGAGGGAGAAGTTGAGAGGCTGACAAAATAACAGTGGGAGAGTAGGCTTTAATGCCTCAATAGTAGACCTCTTCTCATTCACTACCTTAGGGGTAGGAACGATATGAGGTCATGGAGGCCAAGACATAGATAATTACACATGGATACCCTTCCCCTTACCATACCGAATGCGCCTAAGCACCATGTGTAGAATGGGAAGTTCAAACGCGAGATGCTTGGGCTTTCACCAAGTGGGCACCATCGGATTCTCCAGCAAGTGCCTTGGAGCAAAATTTGACAATGCCACAACAGGGCGAGAGGAAGTGATAGGCGGGACATCAAAAGAGGAGGAAGAGGAACCTTGAGAGTGCTTCTCTTCCTCCCTTCTCCGAGCCAGGGTGGCATCACTATTCGCTTTCAACAAAGCCCTATGAAAAATGGCATAAAGAGGAGGGTACCTCACTTTAGGCATTGTGACCCCACTCTTGTACTTCACATAGGTTTGGTACAAGAGATCCATCCTAGGAAGAAATGAACCTATGGGGGTAGGCCAAAAATGATATAGTGAGTAGCCCCCACATGCAATTGGTGGCCTATAGCTAGTGCCATGGACTACATACACTATACCCTCATGGATGAGTTTCAGACATTTTTGCACCATCGAGGGAACTACATTCACAGCGACTAACCAGGAGATACCCAATTTCAACCTAAAGAGTTCAAACATTGAGATATTTCAAAGAGTAAATTTACAGATTTAGGTCCAACTAAGACTGACAAGGTGATGCAATCGATGGGAGGTACGGAAATCCCATCATGTGTACAGATGGTACTCCTAGAATTGGCATACCCATCTTTGTGCAAGAAGTTAATCACCATAATATCCTTTCTAATGACATTCACCTGACACGTTGGGTCAACAAGAACACCTGTTATAGTGTTTTCATTGATTTGTGTTAGGTTGTATAACGAAGATGGCTCTCTACTATGTAAGGAAATAATGGAAAGGATACTAAAGAATAACAATAACACTATGCTACATAAATCAAGAAATAATATTACCTTCTCAATCAAGGTTCCCTCAAGCACATAGATGAGGATGCAAGCTTCATAAAGTCTACATTGTCAAAACAACAAAAAAGCATTCCCTCAAGATACCACATCACAATTCCAATGGTAGCAAAAGTGTAACAAGAGGTAGAGAAGATGCGTATGAACTCAACTAGTGTGTAGAAAATGGATTGAATTGCTCAAGAGATGCTCAATAGATGAAGCTAGTGTGTAGAATTGTGAAGAAGTTGAATTGAAGGAGAAATATATGCATTTAAAGAAGAAAAGAGAGGGAAAGATCCATCGTCAGGTCAACTAGAAGGTGCAAAGGCGTTACGCTTTATTGCTGATGGAGAATGTAACATCTCTATAGATTCTAGAGGTAGGAATCTATTAGGGACAGCAGCACACCGTGCAAACATCTACACATCGTGTATGCATCCTCGACAAAAATTCCCCCACCGACATAAGAGATAGGCACCAAGTGGATTCATTGCAGATAGGTGACGTGGAATTTCTTAGTCAGGTTTGATTTTTCTAAAGTAGAGGATGTAAAAGGGGAATTTGTGAAAGGGGTGAAAATTCACTCCTATACACAAGCAAGCACATTATGTCAATCATAAAGCCTAAGCTAACCTATTTGACCTTGGTCATAGAGAAAAATTTATCTAAACTGGGGCAAAAACTTAAACAAGAAAATGTGTCACATTATCTAGCATATGTGTTTCAAAAGTCAACTGTGTCACAAAATTTGTAAATATGTTTCACTTCTACAAATGTGTCACAATTCCTTGCACATGAGACCTTTTAGCCAAATGTAGTGTTCCAAATCACAATTGTGTCTCAAAATCACACATGCATCTTAAAACCTCACATGTGTCACTAAATCCTACACTTGCATCACAAATTTCATTTGCATCAAGAAAATCATTTGTGTATATATCCTGTGTATTTGCATCGCACCAAGCAAATGTGGAAAATTGCATTCACTTGTGGCACACATAATAACAAATGTGGCAAACGATGTTCATTGCATCTGTTTTCCCCCTTTTGGAGCCCTAAAACTAATGAAAATTACAAAAACAACAAAGCAAGGTTGTCATACTTACCGTGTCTCTTGAACCCTCTAGTCATATGTAGGTCCTGACCCAATGTCCGCAATGTGTAGTGTGTGGTACTGGAAACATCTTGGCAATAGCTCCACGGTAGATTTTCACTCACTTTCACTATTCACTCAAGGTTAAAATGCACAAATGACTATTTTTGGAAACCAAATCACTTTTATATTTTTTTTAAATGGGATTTTTACCTTCCTTTTTCACTAGTTGTGTCAAATGTTGAACTTGAAACCTAATGTGAATTTCTTGGGGACCTAATATTGAAAATTTTTGTTGTCGGTGCACAAAATTTGCTTGTCAAAAAACTCACATTTTTTTAAAATTTTCAAAATTTGCAAAAAAAAAATTGAGGGGGCATGTTTTGAATCGAATTTTCTTAATTATTCTTTGACGCAATGCTCAAAATCACATTATGTCAAAGAGGTACAAAATGTAGACACTAAAAAATTTCTTGGTCTGCAAACGTCATTTTTTTGCATCAATCTCTCTTCTTCCCTTTCATAATTAAATAATTTTAATTATTTAATTATTTTTTTGGTCACATTCTTCTATTAATTAAATAATTTTAATTATTTAATTAATTAGTTTCATTGTCTTTATTCTTCTTTGATTAATTAAATAAATTAAATATTTATTTAATTACATCTCTAATATCCTTTTCTCTAAGTTATAATTGAATAAATCCTCATTATTTACCTTTCAATATTTGTCTATAGTTAAATAAAATTTATTTTAATTATTTGACTATTCATTTAACCTTTTCTCCGCACTATTAAACAAGTGACACAAGCGTTGAGTTCCTGCCGAGAGGTAAAAGTCATGTAGCTATGAGTTAGGAAAAGTTTTTAGACAACAAATAGGAATATAAATGTATTTAAAATTTTTAGGATGCATGGGGAACGTGGTCCATAGGGACATGTGAAATGGAAACACGTGTGGACGGATGCAAGGGAATCTTTATGATCTTAATTAGGAAGCAAGAATGCATTATTAATTTGTACTAATTATTGAATGCAAACAACTGAAAACATTTGTAATGCATGAGACATATACGCATACATGTATCCACGTGCACACAATGCACAAAAGAGTGAGATGCATAGTTGGCATGTGAACGAGTCTTAAAGCAGGAGGAGACGCAGCTCGCATTTATAGTATTAAATGAAAGAGAACAGGAGAAATAAACTATTTATGACTAGTGCAATGTTTTTGTTATTTTTTTTTTTAGAAAACCTTTTGGTTGAAAAATTCATTAGTCATTTTAAATGAAACAAAGTTTTGATGTAGAGATATTTCTAAAGCATCAAATATCATTTGCAACTATGTACAAAAAAACATGTGTGCGGGCAAAAAAGGAAAATGCATTCTTTACATGCCCCATTTTTATATGCATGGTGAAACAAAGTTTACCATATTTCTTTTTTTTGCGTGTATGTCTATCTGTAAACAAAATTATGTTTAGTGAACTGTTGTAGAACACATGCTATGTTAATTAATACAATTGAGTTATTTTAGTTTATCATATTACAATATGCAAGTGCTAATAGAAATAGTAGTGTTAGGTGGAAGATTGATAGGGTAGCTCATTTGAGTATAAAATTTTGTAAGATTAATGAATGTTGTTTTTGATGTAGTATGAAGATTAGTATTATATAAAGCTATTGATTTTATTATAAATAAGATTTAAATCCTGTCTATGCAATATGGTAAGATATTTTTGTGTATAGAACAATGTAATTATGTTACAGTAAATTGTTTGATGAATGACTAGAAAGCTATTGATTTTATTATAAATAATATTTGAATTTTGTTTATGTAATATGAATTAAAATTTGTGTTTATATAATTAACAATAAGTAATTTGCAAGAATATAATAAAGAACCTTACTACCTAATATTAAATTTGTGTATATATAACATAAAATGTAATAGTTTAACTTATGAAAATGTAATAAGTGAAATAAATATTACGATAAATTCTTAGATGGAACTATACAAAGGTATTGATTTTATTATAAATTAGATTTGAATGTTGCTAATGAATTGCGAATGAATTTTTTTTTAGTGTATATATTTTAAACAAAAAAACAATTTGAAAAGATATAAAGAATTTTATTAGGTAAGATAAAATGTAGGTACAGTAAAATAATCAACATGTTTGTAGCACTTTGCATCTAAACATTAAATTATTATAATAATCTATAGTAAAATATTCTTATAATGTTTGTAACAATGCTTGAAGCATTAAGTATACATGAAGGCATGTAGACATTTAGCAACGTGTAGAGAATGCACAGGAGAGTGAAAAGCATTGTTGGCACCTGAGCAAGCCTGAAAGCGTGATGAGACTGAAATTGCATTTGCAGTATTAAATGAAAGAAAACAAGATAAATAAACTAGTTAGTATGAATGCATATATGAAAGGAAAGCATTAAAATATCGATCCATGTAAAGACATATGCATGCACGGATGTGTACATGTGTCCATTTAACTTGGTATGTTAAGAAGAATCTATATATGCATGCGTCCATAAAGTTAGAAATGTTAGAAACAAGTTGCAACATAAACAGGAACTAGAAAAACATTACTGATTGAAACAAAGCAGCAATACATTAGTGTTTGTGGAACAAGTTTATAAAGTATATCTAATAATGCATTTGGATGCATGGATACATGTAAATATTTGTGAAATCTGAATATACATTATAGCCTTGGAGGAATTGTCATATGTGCTTTTAGGAATCTGTAAGAAACGGGATTTAGAAAAGACGTTTTGAAAAGAACTCTTGAATACAACTGTATTTTAACAATGAGACTCAATTTGCATTTGCAGTATTAAATGAAAGAAGACAGGGAAAATTAACTATTTATTAGCAATGCATATATCGAAGGAATGCATAAATGTATGGATGAAGGTAAACATAAATGCATCCATCTATGTGTACATGTGTCCATGCAAGTTGGTAAGTAAACAAGAATCTATATATGCCTATGTGCATAAAGCTAGAAAATGTCAGAAACAATTTGCATTTGACAGATATAAAAAGAACATTAATGATCGAAACAAAAGAATCATACATTATTGTTTTTTGACCAAGTGTATTAAGGATATCCAACTATGCACTTGAATGCATGGATATATGTAAATATTTATGAAAAATGACTATACATTTTAGCCTCCAAGAAACTGTGATATGTGCTCTTAGTTATCTGCAATAAACATGTTATAGTATAAAACGTTTTCAAAGGAAGTCTTGAATACACTTCTATGTTGTCATAGTTATTTTGAAAGCCCTCAGTGTTTAATTGCATAACCTTGATATTTTTTTCAATTTTTTCTTTGGTATGGTGTGAATTTTGTTGTAATGGATGAAGGTATATTTGAGCTATAGATAGATAAAGATATGTAAGGGTGGTAAAGAAATATGAGTGATGTAAGTGCAACAAAGAGAAGGAATTGAGAGAATGATGTGATGCAAGTAAGGTATATGAATGCCTTATGGAAAGTATTAGATATGGGAAGCAATGATATGTGAAATTGGATGTGAGAATGAATGGAATGTAAATTATATGAATTTATCATCTTCAAGTTATACGCTTAAAATTAAATGCAAGATATAAAAATTTGAATGAGTGAGTTGGTTTGAGAGAAAAATGGAATGCAAGACATTGGTGTGATGCAAGAGAAGCATATAAATGGATTTTGAAATGTATTTAATTTGAGAAGAAACGATGTGCATAGGTGGAAATGGAAATGAGTGGATTCGATAGGGTATGAAGTGAACTTTTGTTCCAAGAAAGGGTGGAAGAATGTCTATTTTGTTATTGGTTATGCTTTTTAAAATCATCATAGGGCTGAGTGTCTCAATACAAATACAAAAGAAAGACTGGTGTCTCATTTCTCACTCTCCTTTGGACTAAACAAAGTTCCAAGATCCTTGAGCTTCCTCGAAATGTGACAAGAGATGAATAGATATAAAAATATAATGATATTTAAGGATGCAAGAGTGAAAAGAGAAACACCAATGAACATTAGTACCTTTACATGGGTGCATGTGTACATTTGCAGTAACAAATTTTCTTTTTGACCTTATCGAGGAAGCAAAAATGTATTATTATTTTGTTTGAAGTATTAAATGCAAATAATCTTAAACATTTGTAACAATGCTTGAGGTATGCATGTATACATGTATCCATGTGCACACAATGCAAAGAGTGAAAAGCATACATGACATGTGAACGAGAAATTTGAATGGAAAACAGTAAAATGAAGTAGAAATACAAATCTGTGAAAGCATAGTGATGCTCAAGTAGCATTTGCAGTAGCAAGCGAAAGGAAAACAGGGAAAACAAATTATATACCAGCAAAGCATATATCGAAGGAATGCATAAATATATGGATCCATGTAAACATTTGTGCATGGATGGATGTATAGATGTGTCCATGTAATTTGGTACACAAAGAACAATCTATAAATGCATGTGTGCATAAAGCGAGAAATTCCAGGGACAATTTGCATTTGAAACATATACAATATTGTTTTTTGAAAAACTGTATAAAGGATACCTAATGATGCATATGAATGCATGGAAACATGTAAATATTTGTTATATCTGATTACACATGATAGGCTTGAAGAAACTGTTATACGCGCTTTTAGGGATCTGTAATAAACAAGGTTTAGAAAAGACATTATGAAAATAACTCTTGAATACAACTATATGTTATGAGTGTCATTTTTGAAGCCCTCAGTGTTTATTTGCATAACCTTGATATTTTCTTCATCTTTTTCTTTGTTTGGTATGGTGTGGATTTTGTTGTGATGGATGAAGGTATATTTGAGGTGTAGATAGATAAAGATATGTGAATGTTAAAAAGAAGAATGAGTTATGCGAGTGGAACAAAGGGAGTGAATTGAGAAAAGGGTGAGATGCAAATAAGGTGTATGAATAAGTTATGAAAAGTATTTGACATGGGAGGCAAGGATATGGGATGGTGGATATGAGAATGAATGCGAATGTAAATGGTATGAATTTATCGTTTGCAAGTTATATGCTTACAATTAAATGCAAGAAATGAAAATTTCAATGAGAGAGCTGGATTTAGTGAAAAAAGGAACGCAACACATTGGTATGAGGCAACACAAGCAAATAATTGGATTTTGAAATGTATTTGATTTGAGAAGAAAGGATGTGCAAGGGTGGAAATGGAAATAAATGGAATCAATAGGGTATGAAGTGATTATTTCTTGCAACAAGGGGTGGAAGAATGTCTAGTTTGGTATTGGTTATGCTTTTAAAAATCATCATAGGGCTGAGTCCGTCAATATAAACACAGAAAAAAGACCCATGTTGCATTTCTCACTCTCCTTCATACTGAACAAGGTACTGAGATCCTTGAGCTTCCTCGAAATGCAATAATAGAAAAGTGGATATAAAAATATAATGATATTTATGGATAGAAGAGTCAAAACAAAAGACAAAGTGGAAGTTCTTATGCATATACTATGGAAAAAATAAATATGGAAGAACATAAAATAGAGAACATGTAAATGCTGATGGAGTGGAGAACATTAAATACATGGAGAGAGAAATACGTAGAGCTAATCACAGATATATGCATGGATGCATCAACAGACACATGTATACACAGAAAACAGAACTACATGGAGAGATGGAGATATGAACACATGTATACATGGATGTATGCATATTTGGATATAGGTACAAATGCGTATGTTACATGGAAGGATGTATTCATATACATATGCAAATATGGATGAAGGCATATATGCATATATGCATGTATGGACAATATGCATAAATGTATGGCAACATATAACTTTTAATTTTGTTATATTGGAAAACTAGCACTATTCTGATAAATCAATATTGGAAAATTAGCATTTAGTTGTTTCTATTTATCTGAAAAGCTTTATAAATTATTGTTGTTATTGAAAATCAGTGAAAAGCGATCGTATAGATTGATTAAATAAATTTAAGCAAAGGCATAGTTTATAAAACTGGCGAGTAGAGATACGTAATCCTTGAATGCAAATTAAATGCATTGAAATATCAGGAAAATGCGAACACATGGAGAGGTCAAAATAATTGAAGCAAATGCATTAAATGGCATGTGGCTGGTGGGGAAGGCGCTGGAATTGCTTGACGGCCATGGGTGGCTAGGATACTTTGGCCATTAGGGGCCATTTAGCCAAAGACAAAGACAAATACATGGATGCATGAGTCCATACATGCATATTTACATGTATCCATGCAAAATATTGATAGATACATATATAGATGGATGTGTGTATGCAATTCATAGGTGCATATATGCATAAATCAATGTATACATGCACCCATAGATACAGTCATACATATATAGACAGATGCATGTAGAGATGGCAAGATATGCATAAATCGTTATATGCATGGCTGCATCTATGGATACATAGATACATAATGAAATGGAGAAAAAGACACATTTATATATGCATTTACTTTGGGAGTTTGATTGTGAATCCATATGCATATTTTGATTAAAACTAGTAGTTGAAGGTACATAGTTCATTCAGAGAAAATTAATGCATTGAATGGCATCTGACCAAAGGGGAGACTGTTTGTATTGCTAAGCAGTCTTTGAATATATAACAATTAAAAGAGATAAGTAAGTATAAGTATCCTTGGGGACATTCCACATTTTGACCTTTCAATCAAAGTCAATTAACAAAGTAGCAGCGAGACCTACAGAAACTTCAAGGACTATGCCGATAGAAAACCATATTTTGAACAATGGCTAGACAATCTATTGAAATTGCTCTAGAAACTTTGAAGCAAATGCATTTTTGCTTATGTTTATTTTCATTGTACATCTTAAATGAAAGTCGGGTTTTGCATTGTTACAATGTATTTGTATACTTTGATTATAAAATCATAGTTTAGATCATTTTAAGTGTTATCCATTCGAATCTTTTCTTGAAATACGAAGGATTCATCTGAGTCTTGGAGGCAATGCACAGCTGTCCTATAAAGAGAGCTTTGGAACCAATGAGTTGTCATATATACATGGGTGCATGAGTCCATAGATGCATATATATACATGTATCCATGCAAGTTATTGATAGATGCATATATACATGGATGTGTGTATGCAATTCATAGGTGCATATATACATAAATCAAGGTATACATGTACCCATAGATACAGCCATACATATATAGATAGATGCATAAAGAGATAACAAGATACATGCACAAATCAATATATGCATGATTGCACCTATGGATACATAGATACATTATGAAATGAAGCAAAAGACACATTTATATATGCATTTATTTTGAGAGTTTGATTCTGAATCCATATGCATACTTCAATTAAAACTAGTGGTTGAAAGTACACAATTCATTGATACAAAATTAATGCATTGAATTGCATCTGACTAAAGGGGAGGCTGTTTGGATTGCTAATTAGTCTTTGAATATATAACAATTAAAAGAGATAAATAAGTATAATTATCCTTGGGAACATTTCACATTTTGACTTTTCAATGAGAATGAATTAACAAAGTAGCATTCAGACCTAAAGAAGGTTCAAGGACTATGCTGATAGAAAACTATATTTTGGACAATGGCTAGACAATCTGTTGAAATTGCTTTAAAAACTTTGAAGCAATGCATTTTTTGTTCTGTTTATTTTCATTGTACATGTTAAATGGAAGTTGGGTTTCGGATTGCTGCAATGCATTTAGATACTTTGATTATAAAATCATAGTTTAGATCATTTTTAGTGTTATCCAATTGAATCTTCTCTTGAAATACCAAGGATTCATCTAAGTCTTGGAGGCAATGCACAACTGTGCTATAAAGAGAGCTTTGGAAGGAATGAGCAAGTGAGCCACAATTTTTTTTTGCTCACATTGCTAATCTCACTATGTGCTTTAAACCTCTAAAGTAAAAGAAAACTGAGGAAAGAAAGTATTTATTGCCTCAAGTAACTGGTTTCTGGTTCTGGATACTGTAATTATTGTACTCATAGGCACACAGGCAAAGTATGGAACCATATAGAAAGCAAGTGAACTCTTTAATAATCCCATGAAACATAGTCTTTGTATGCATCCATGTATACAGGTTTGCATGTGTATATGTGTACATGTAATTATGTATATATGTTAGACAGTATGTATTTGTGCATAGGTGCGTAAGGATGGTATGTATCTCTAGAATTTAGATTGCATAGGTAACATGTAGTTCATAGTCATCTAGTTAGAGTAATATGATGACTTTGTGCATATTGGTATTTAATTCTGGAAGTTGATGTTTCCAAAGTTGTTTTTTTTAAATTTGGAAAGTAGTATTTAGTTGTTTTCTTGATTGTGTTTCAAAGTTTTTGCATTAAACAGAATGTGGATCTATCATGTAATATAGATCTATGTGACTAGACATGCATTGTGACTACTTTGAGTGTTTGATTTTTTGTTAGCCTACAGATCTGTGTAGTCACAGGAGATGATGTTGTTGTAGAGTCAAGACTTGGAATCAAGGTACTTGATACATGTATCCATACATACATGGATGTGGACATCTATCATGGTATCCATAGATGCATAGATACATGTATCTATGGATAGATGTATTCATAGATACATTGACACATATATGGATACATGCATGTATACATTTGCACATAGAAACACAAATACATATATGCGTGGATGCATGTATAGGTAGAAGAATACATAGAAACATAGTTGCATGGATAGATAGATAGATGCATAGCTGGATACATAAATGCTTAAATATACATGTATGGAAATATCCATGGATTGCATATGAAGTTGCATAGATACATATATCCATGGCTACATGTGCACATAGATACATGTATTGCAGTACACATGGATACATGTAGAAGTGTATCTGCAAGCAAGATGCATGGTTGCATGTGAGGCTTGTAAAGTTTGTATTTTTTTTATTACTGCAAAGCGGTCTCATAAAGAGAGGTTTGGAACGAAAATTATGTCAACATGTGTGGTAATGAGAGTTTTTTCCTTGAAGCTTGTTATATATTCAAAGAGTAACTAGCAATGCAAACAGTGTTCCCTTTAGTCAGATGCCATTCAATGCATTGAGCTTGCATCAGTGAATTATGTACCTTCAAAATTACTATTTGAATCAAAGTATGCATATGGATTCGTGAATCAAAAAGCTCTTTCCGTGAACGATTTTTAGTGACATAAATGCATAAATCGATATATGCATGACTGCATCTATGGATACATAGATACATAATGACATGAAGAAAAAGACACATGGATATATGCATGGATGGAACCATATAAAATTGATATATGTTCAGCATATTCTAATCAATGAGTATTTAGTCTGGACACCTTGATATTGACATGCTAATTAGCCTTTAAATACATAACAATTAAAAGAAAGAAATAATGATTATTATCCTTGTGCACATTTCACCTATTAATCAAAGCCAATTAACAAAGTAGGAATGGAAAACCATGTGCATGTTAATATGTTAGAGAGCATTTATTTGTGCATAAGTGTATAGGGATGCCATGAGTTGTGATTTCTACTTGCATGTAGTTGGATTAAACAATTAATAGTAAGTGGTAGACAATGAAATGAAATAAATTTAGGCAAATGGAAATAGAATGACCCCATCAGGTTGGAAACTAGATATTTATGTGGCTTTTAGATGATAGTAGGTTTGGAGCCATGAATGAGACTTGTTAGATGCTAAAATGTCATAGTGATGATAGTGTGTCAGCTAATAGGCCCACCTAACATTTGACTCATGTCAATCTAATCAGTTCCATATTTCTCATTTATCCTTGTTTCATGTGATATCTAATTAATTAGGAAGCTATCAACTAGTGTTTAAATACACAGGAATAAAAAGAAAGAAATAAATACAATTATCCTTTTGTACATATTAGCTGTTAAAGAAAGTGAATTAACAAAGTAGCAGTAGAAAACCATGTGCATGTTAATATGTTGGACAGCATGTATGTACACATCACTGTATAATTATCTTCAAAGCCCTCAGTGTTTGATTGCGTAACCTCAATATTTTGTTCATATCTTTCTTTGTTCCGTATGGTGCAAATGTTGTTGTGATAGATGGTATACATGTAGGTATGCATAGAATCCATATATCCATACATACATGTATTCATGCATACTATTGCCAGATGCATATATGCATATACCAATGTATACATGTATCAATAGATACAACCATACATATACTGGTAGGTGCATGTATACATAGTCACATATATGCATGAATCAATATATGGATGGTTGCATCTGAGGATACATAGATACACAATGACTTGTAGTAAAAGACACATGGATGTATGCATGGATGGAACCATATGAGATTGAAATGTTTTTAGCGAATTTTAATCAATGAGTATTCAGTCAGGACACATTCATATTGGCATGTTAACTTTGTCATTTTCTTCTAGCTTGTAGCTCTCATTCACATTTGTATCATTTCATATCTAATTAATTAGTTAGCTACTAACCAGTCTATAAATACATAAGAATTAAAGGAAAGAAATAATTATAATTATCCTTGTGCAGATTTCACTTATTAATCAAAGCCAATTAACAAAGCAGCAGTGGAAAACCATGTGCATGTTAATATGTTAGACAACATATATTTGTGCACAAGTACATAAGGATGCCATGAGCTGTGATTTCTACTTGCATGTAGTTGGATTAAACAGTTAATAATAAGTGCTAGAAAATGGAATGAAATAATGTTAGGCAAATGGAAATAGAATGACCCGATGGAATTGGAAAATAAAAATTTATGTGGCTTTTACATGATAGCAGGTTGATAGCCATGAGAGTTCTTGGAAGCTAAAATGTCACAATATATGTAGCGTATCAGCTAATAGGTCCAGCTGAGATTTCATTCATGTCAATTTAGTCAATGCCATTTTTCTCATTTATCCTTGTTTCATCTGATATCTAATTGATTAGGACTTATGCATTCGCCCAGAATGCTTTTAACTGGCAGCATTGGCCAATCACATTTCGGCATTTAACATATTACTTTTTTTTTTGTATAGTTTGAATTTGAGAGCTATTTTTTATATTGGAAAATTAGCATTTATCTATTTTTCTATTCGTTCGAGTAGCTTTATAAATCATTTTCGTTTTAAAAATTCAGGAAAATGTGAATGCATAGATTGATTAAATAAATTTAAGCAAAGGCATAGTTTAGAAACTGGCGGCTAGAGGTACGTAATCCATGAATGCAGATTAAATGCATTAAAATATCAGGAAAATGCGAGCGCATAGATTGATTAAATAAAGTTAAGCAAAGGCATAGCTTATAATAAAACTGGCGGGTAGACGTACGTAATGCATGAATGCAAATTAAATGCATTAAATGGCATCTGGCTGGAGGTGAAGGCGCTGGAAAGGCTATTGTTCAATGCTAAACCAGCTGCTAATGAACAACAAAAGCTTCAAAAATCTCAGTTAACATGTAAAGGGCTGATAAATATTGATCTGCCAACTGGATGGGGTCATTTTACTTCAATTATGTAGCACTTATTCTTAGTTGTTTAATCCAATCACATGCAACCAGAATTCAGAACAGTTAGCATCCATACACATCTATGCATAGATACATGCTTTCTAACATATTGATATGCATATGGTTTTCTATTGGCACAATCCTTGAACATTCTTTAGGTGCAAGGCTAGTTTATTAATTGACGTTGATTGATGGATAAAATGTATACATAGACACATACCTGCACACATGCATCAATGCACAGATGCATACATAGATGAATGGATGTACACATATATACATGTATACATACATACATGATTACACGCATACATATATATATGCATTCATGCATCCATGGATGCATATATCCATGTATTAATAGATCCCTTAAAATATGCATATATTTAAACAACCCCAACAAGTTGGGGAATGAATATTTATGTGGCTTTTACATGATAGCAATCTCTTATAAATATGCATATATGCATGAGGACACATAGCCATCAATGAATCTATGCATTTGCATTTTCATGAGCATTTAAAAACAAAAAGGATTGAGAAAGCCACTTGCATGGGCAGCAAAAATAGATAAATGCCAATTTTTTGATATAAAAAATGACTTATGAAATTGAGATCATATATATAAAAAGCAATATGTTAACACACTGAAGTATAACTGGCTGGCACTATCCACAAAAAAGCATTCAAGGCAAATGCAATAGTAATCTGTTATATACATACATACATACATGGAAACATAGATACATGCACACATATATACATAATTACATGCACACATATATAGATGCATACTTGCATGCATGGATGCATACGAAGACTATTTTTCATGGGATTGTTAAAGAGTGCACTTGCTCTCTATATGCTTCCATATTTTGCATGTATGCCTATGATCTCTATTACTTTGCGTGTGTTGTTTTTGTGTTCTGTAAGCCCGTGTTCTGAGGAAGAGTTTGTAGTGACCGAGCAGGAGATGTTATAGTTGCAGAGTCCAGACCCAGAAACGAGTTACTTGAGGTGATAAATTTGTTAATTTTCACAGTTTCTTTCCATTAAAGTGCATTACGAAGCTGTATTTCGTTGTGTACATTTCACCTATTAATCAAATGCAATTAACAAAATAGCAGTAGAAAACCATGTGCATGTTAATATGTTGGACAACATGTATTTGTGTTTGGCTGTATATTTATCTCCAAAGCCCTCAGTGTTTGATTGCATAACCTTGATATTTTCTTCATATTTTTCTTGGTTTGGTATGGTGTGAATGTTGTTGTGATGGATGAAGGTCTGTTTGTGCTATTTAATTGTGGAAGTTGATGTTTGAAAAGTTATTTTTTTATTTGGAAACCGGCATTTATCTGTTTTCTTTTTTGTGTTTCAAAGTCAATGCATTAAATGGCATTGGGATTTATCATGTAATATAGATTTAAGTGACTTGAGATGCATTGTGATTACTTTGAGCGTGTCATTTTTGTTATTCTGCAGATGTGTGTAGTTGCAGGAGATGTTGTTGCTGCAGAGTGAAGACCGAGAAACAAGTTACTTGATACATGTATCCATACATACATGGGTGCAGACATCCATCATGGTATCCATATATGCGTAGATACATGTATCTATGAAAAGATGTATCCATAGATACATCGACACATATATGGATAGAAGCTGTATACATATGCACATAGATGCACCAATACATATATGTGTGGATGCATTTATAGCTACAAGTATACATAGAAACATAGTTGCATGGATAGATAGATACATGCATAGTTGGACACATAAATGCTTAAATTTTTAATTGGTTTGCTTTGTTTCTATGCACTTCTAACTGACTGATTTTCTCAAAGAGAAAATGATTTTAAAAGCTATTCACATGAACATGCATGAAGTGGCATGTAGAGAATAGTTTCATAAATCATTTATGTTTTAAAAAAATTAGGGAAATGCAAAGGCATTGATTGATCAAAGAAAATCTATGGTTTTTCTTATTTGTGGAAATATATTTAAAAATCATTAGAGTTTTAAAATTTTCAGGAAAATGCAAAGGCATAGGTCCATTTTGCAAAAGCGAAGGCAAAGGTTGATTAAATAATAAAAATGAGAGATTAAAACTCAAAGGTGCAGGCACACAGTGCATAAATGCAAAGTAAATGCATTAAATGGCATCTGGGTGGATGAGAAATTGTTGGAATGGCTTGGGGGACATGTATAGCCAGGCTGCTTTGTTCGTTTATTATATACTTAAGTCACTTGCTAGCCATGACTATTACTCTGTGCAGATTGTTTTTCTATTCTACAAGTCTTTGTTCTAGGAGAGTTTATAGTGACTGAGTAGACTTTGTTATAGTTACAGTGTCCAGAACTAGAAATGAGTTACTTGAGGCAATAAATAGTTTTTTCCCTCAGTTTTCTCTTACTTTAGAGGTTTAAAGCACATAGTGAAATTGGCAATGTGAGCAAAAGAAATTGTGGTTAATGTCATTTTGCATGTAAACAAGACCATGAAAAAATATTGTCTCATGTCTATGAGTAATGTAGTACATCATTCATTGTACTCATGTGCCATGTCAGCTTTTGAAATTAACTTTC
Organism: Sequoia sempervirens; assembly: GCA_007258455.2. NCBI lineage: Eukaryota > Viridiplantae > Streptophyta > Pinopsida > Cupressales > Cupressaceae > Sequoia > Sequoia sempervirens. The sequence continues at coordinate 2,405 of VDFB02380844.1, read as the reverse complement.
TGGTCTTTTTTTGCAATGCAGGAAGAATAATCATATGTTCACTTGCACAGTGCATAGCAACTTGCTAGGGATATAAGTAGTCTATTGAACAAAATTGCCTTAAATGCATAGAGGTGTAAACCAATAGACATAAAACAAAAGCTTATGACTTTATAGGCTATTTGAAACTACAAACAGGGTTTGAAAATTGCATTCTAGCAGTTTATTCTATTATATGGATATTGTATACAGGAAGTATAACTAGTTAACACATAAGCAAAACTTGTTCTATTTTCGAAGACAAATTACTATTGCAATTGTGGAAAATGCATTTTTCTGTTTCTATATGTGCAAGCAACCTTTTAAATCATTTGTGTTCAAAGAAATTAGGAATACAAGATGACAAAATGAAAACATGAAAGAGAACTTTATGCAGTGATTATATTGAAGAATTTCAATTGCATTTCAAGAAAAGCAGAAAGACAATTTGGAAAGTTGACCTTGCAATCTACTATTGAATGATCAAGTACACTCGCAGCAATTTAGAAATTTTGGTTGTTATTGCAGTCAGAAGTAATTTTTCCTAGTACAATGACAAAATTGAGAGATGAGCAAAGTGTAAAAACATATACTATTTCATCTACAACCATGGGAAATCTTCCCAGAAGCGCATATTTGCAAAACTCTACATTGTATTAAAAAAAAAAAAGGAGAAGGTTAATATGGCAACCTCACGTTGCAGTTTGTGCGTGATTGTTTAAATAGACTTCAAAGTACTGATCCCTGTTACAAGGACAATCTAGACAAATGAGTACAGTGAGTGACATATACTATGCTATTCATAAAAACAAAACAAAATTCTTATGTAGATTCATTTCGACGAGGAAGAACCTAAGCAAGAACTTTTGTTGCTTATAATGCAAATTGCATTTTATAATTTTAAAATACTTATTGTTATTTGTGTAGCCTATAATAAGCATTGCACCATGTAATAAGCTTTCATTAGAAAATGAAGACCATTTGTTTGTTTTTCTAAAAGAATAGCAATAAAGCTCAAGGAAATGACCAAAATGCAAAGAACTCCCAAAATTACAATTACAATGAATTTGAAAGAGAATGATATTTGTGATTGTTGTTAATATATACAAAAAATGATATTTACAACAAAAATGTAAAATGGAAATAGTTTGACTTTGGCACAAACTTAAAAGAACAAAAATCCAGAAATCACAAAATCTTCAATTTCCAATATATTATGATCTATGCTTTTAATAATTAGTATGATGAAATACAACTTTGAAGGGGCTACTGCGAGAGAATAGAGATTTTTTTCGAACCTATTTTATAGGAAGATCACAAATTTACAATGCTCACATTCACAGTAGGCATACACAATTTTCTCTTTTCTTCTCTAGTTTTTGTTACAGTCACTGCTAACAAAGTTTAGGACTTTGTGGTATTGAACATTGTAGGTAGAGATCCAACATACTATATAAAGCATTGCAGAAAGAAGTAAGGAGTCTATTGCAGAACGAAGTAACGAGTGCCAACATGGAGGCAATCGTATTCATACTTTATAACAATAACTACAATGATTACAACATTTGTAGAAAATGGATTTTTATGAAAAAGCTTTAGAAACTTTGAAGCAAATGCAATTGGTAGGTGTAAAGGAAAATTCCAAAACCTTTGCTAGTATCCTCTCTGTGTGAAAATGGAAGCTTAAAAAAATTTCAAGCAATTGTAACTCTCAAGCAAAAGATCTCATCTCAAGTATTCCTATGGCAATTTTTTTTTGGAAATAAATGCAAAATGATGTTACTGATAAAGCATGAAAAAAACATTGTAGGCAGATGGAAAGAATTATATAGAAGCAATTTATTTGTGTAAACAACATATCTAGGTACAATAGATTTGTATGTAGGACTACACAGTAAGTTGTTTTGATTCAAAATTATCTTCCTCTATCTCATACCATTCTTTTGTGAAGCAACCCGAGAGTAAATGTTGGCTGAATTAGAATTACAACAATCTTTTGAAATTATTGCAGGTCTAAAATCCACCATAAAACTGGAATTTGAAAAAAAAAAAATCCAATTACATTTGGATGAAAGTATCTTCGTACAAATTACATTTGGGTGAAAGTATCTACTTAATTGGAAGGTTTGGTTTTAGTTGTGTTTCAGTGGATGTAAGTGACTGCATAATTGCTAAATGATCTACTATTAGTAATTATTTCCATAATGATCCTCAATTTGAAGACATTTGAAGCATTGCAAGGAAAATTAAATTTACATACAAATACCTATTGAGCAATGATATTGACATAATTTGAAATGATGTCCACAAACAAAATGTGTATTTCAGAGCATTACAAATTTACACAAGATTTTATACCAATCGTTTAATTACTATGTATAGAAATT
>VDFB02380842.1:141920-185735 GCA_007258455.2 Sequoia sempervirens | reverse complement strand
TTTTAAGGCTTAAATCATTATATTTTCTAAAATATGTGGATTTCAGCCAAAATATGTTCCTCCTCGTGAATTGTAAACTACTATTAAGTGACAAAGACTCTATTAATGTCCGCTAGTCATCAATATGTAATCAAAACATGTATTTAAATATAATTTAACTAATAATTACCTATTTTTACCAAGTATTCCATGTTGTCTAGGTTGAATCGCATGGACTAGATCCTTTGTGATAATGCCTTAAGGATATATAAAGAACAATTTAAATCAATTTCAACTAATAACACAATTGACTAATGTCAAAAATACGTATTTAATGTATTTAAAAGGACAAAATAAACCAAAACTATATTTACCTATATTTACTTATTCCATTGTACCATCTGCATCCTCTTTTTTTTGCAATGCATCTATGATTGCCTCGTGCTCTTCCATAGAAATTGACCATAGCAATTTTTTTGAAGGTCTTCCATGATACCCCTCTAGTTTTATATTTTTTGCCACCACCAAATGTGAATAATGCATAATATTTTTATGTGTTTCATAGGCTTTGAATGCAGGTAGAACATTCTTTCTTCTCAAGTATTTTCATAGCGAAGTGCCAACAACTAGGTCACTGATCCTATTGGAAAACATGTTAAAAAACCATCATCAATTAAGTTCTCAAATTTTTTTTAAGGGGATCAAAGACTTGTTCTAAAAAATTGCTTAAGGGGATCTAAAACTTGTTATCAAAATTTTATTAAGGAGGTTTCTTAAGGGGATCACCGTACCTGTTGGATAATGAAATCCATCATCATCTTCTCGGTGGTGTTATCAACTTGTTTAGTTTCTACACAATGAGCCAACCAATATTATGTTTTCTCTTCATTCCCCTTAGGTGCAATAACAGCATACACATGTCCTACCAACAAAATTCAATTTAATAACTTGTGCATATCCATATAAATAATTTAGTATTACAAAATAACTTAATAAAGTGAAATAAATGAAATAAATTGAATTAAAATTACCTTCTTGTACAAGGTCTAAAACATGGTCATAATCTTCAGATGCAAATAATTGATCATTTTCTTCAATAGTTCTTTCATATTGATTATGTGCTTCTACAGGTGTCAACGATCTTTGCTCCCACTGTTCAACCCATTTTGTATTTTTGCAAGCTTCCCAATCTCCTGAGATACAAAAATGGCAAAAAAATGCAAGCTCCCTTGTCCAAATAGTCCATGTGCTTGTTGTCGAACTCCTAAATGAATGCCATTTAGTAGATCCACTAATTGTCTCACAATCAACTCTAGATATAATGTTTTCTTCTTCCACCAACCAAAAGAATCAATGAACTGTAGAGTAATCACTCGAACCAAGTGTAGATAATCTTCTATTACACCAATCCACAATCTCATGTGCATTTTTAAATTTTACTGAATCCACAAATTTTAATTGTCCTCTAGCAAGAATTCTTTTGACACACGCACCAGCTCCATCATGTTCTCCTTTACCATGCCTAGCTTCAAAAAAACTCCATATATGTTGGACATTAAGTTCCTTGTGAACCCTACTTAACCAATAGAACATTCTAGCATTTTGAACTGCCCCGTACAATTATCTGACCATATGAGGTGTTCTTTCATATGGATTCCTCTTTCTTTTAAATTTCTATAAAATATACTAAAACAATATTGAACAAACTCTGATGAGTGTAAGCCATTGTCACTCAAATAAAAATGATAATTTCAAAATTTTCTATCATCCTTAGTGCTATCATCTACATGTCTATAAACAATATGGACAAACATAGCTACTTGCACTGAATTATAATATTGAGATTGAATTTCCTCTTGCGGAGCGAGAGTATAATTCTCCACAAAATCAACCACTGAAAGTATAGTACCAATTGGAAATTTGTTTCTACATGCGCGAAATTGGCCATGAAGCCATCGAGCATGTTCAGAGTGCATGACATATTTTGGTACAATTTTATTCTTAAATTCACTCATAAATGCATGCACACTAACTTTTCTCAGAATCAAATCACAACGTCCTATTTTTCCATCTTTAAAGAATAGTGAACATTCCTAAATCTTTTGACATCTACTAATTGTTGTCCAAAAATCATGATCAACACTTTCATGCAAAACAAATTCTTAAAAAATGAAAGATTTCCACGCTAATGCATTGTCCGTAAATACAAGAACTTAAATAAAATAATTTATCATTAGATCTTTCAAAAAACAAACCTGAAATAAACTCCCTTATTGCTTTAGGTGGCATATTAATATCACACTCCTATATAATCATGTTAGTATGCAAGGTAGAATGTATATATGGAAAAACATCATAAAAATAATGAAATTGAACATGAGTTTTACAACAACAAGATATTTGTTGCTTATTAATTTTACATCCCGTGGTTTACATTTTTTCAAAAGACCTTTGACTTATTTTAATATTACCGCCGTGATAACACTAAAACGCTACAAATTTTCTATAAAATTCGCTTGTGTTGTATCTTAATAGATTTTAGTGAGGATCGTGGAACTTTGACCCCACCCTTAATTTTAAAACATCTCAGCATTAGATGAAACCCTAGTATTATCATGCCAATATTTTTGATCAAAGATTTAATTTCAACATTCAATTTCATATCAGACCTCGGTAGTCATCCACTGAAACTCCAACATTGATTGATAGGATCATTTTCTATACTTTCTCTTCTTTTTGCCTCTCTTAGTAATGTTTTAGGATGCATTTTAAACCATTATTTTATTCAAAGTTGCTTTATTAACTATAGCAGTAGTTATAGCTCTTCTGTCGCTGCTTTTTATCTTTAGATCGACTATTTTTCCCAATAGATTGAATGGAACTAGCAACAATAGACATAACATGTTTTAATGATTGATCTTTTCTTTTTGGTTTAACATAAAATCCTAACCTTTTCATTACTTTCCTCATTTTTTGCATTCTCATCAATTGCATCATTAGTTGACATTGAAATGCATTTTTTTTACGATAAAAGAATTTGGTGTAAATTCTATTCGCATGTGTTCTTATTTGCCTCCAAGAAATTTGACCAAGAAGATTATCGAAAACACCACTTCCAAGTTTAAAAAAAGTATTTTCATTAAATTCAACATCACATTCTATATTTTCATCTTCATTTTCATCTTCATCTTCATTTTCATTTACATTTTCATCTTCATTTTCATCAACAAATGGTTTTCATTTTCATTTTCATTTTCATCTTCATTTTCATCAACAAACGTGGTTTTCATTTTCATTTTCATCAAAAATGGTTTTCATTTTCATTTTCATCAACAAAGCGGTTTTCATTTTCATCAAAAATACAGGTTTTGTTTTCATTTTCAAGAAAATTATCATTGTGATTTTCATTTGCAACAAAAGATTTTTCTTTTTTGTTTTCAACAAATTCTATAAAAGTTTCATTTCTCTGAATATAGTCAATGTCAACATCATTAAGTCTAGCATCTTGTAAAACTTCTACATACAAATTTACCATTTCACTATCATGTGTATTTGAAGATGTACCTGGATTTGTGCATATTGAAACATTATCCATAGCATTCAAAGAGGGATTTGAAGACATAGTAGGACTTGTTTGTATAATCATATTCTACTCCAAATTGACTCCTTGCAAATTAGCTTCATCTACAACCATGGTATCCTCAGTGTTTTCATCTTCAATAGTTGTTGAATTGGTTGCTCCACCATCATTCATTGATTTCATTCTCATTCTTCTTTCTCTTTGTATTTGTCTCTCTTTTTCTCTATTTGCTTCAGCTTCTTGAGGATTCAATGTCTTCCTTCTCTTATTACAAGCTTTATCTCCCATAATTATAAAATTCTCAAGCACAAATGAATGTTAATAGTGAAATACTTCAAAATATTCAATCAAAATTGGAAGTTGAATACCTATTAGGACAAAATTCTTCCTCTTGTGTTCCTCAAAACAAGTAGAAAACTACCACAATTCCACTTTAAAAATTGTTTTCTTCATGCCTCCTTTGAAAAATTCAATCCATATTGCAAATTGAAACCTTTTTTCCCTCCAAACAAGCACAAAAATAACACAATTTCAATTCTAAAATGGTGTAGATGATGTTTTGTTTGATAAAATCAACTAAAAATCAAGTTCACCACCTGTAAATACAATAACTTATGAAAAATAATTCACTTTTACTATTCTCTGCCGTACATGTGAAGTTGCAAACTTCACAGCAATTTTCTATAGTATATTTAAATAAAATAAACAGGATCCTGCTTACTATAAAATGAGATCCCGATGATAAAACAGGATCCCTTTTATTAATAAGCGGGATCTCGCTCTATAATCGGGATTGAATGTCAGAGCTATTGGCCAGGAAACGGGATCCCGTATTATAATCGGGATCCCGTTTCCTTTGCAATGGTTTGAATATTGCTGAATGAGGAACAAGATCTTGATTATAATACGGGATCTCGTTTTATAATCGGGATCCCCTTTTTTAAAATTTGAATTTGTTTTTGCATTGTGGTCAGGTTTTTTCCTAGGTTTTTGGTTCGGAAAAAGCATTGGAAGTCTGAACCTAGGCCTTCAACCTGGTTTGACCTACAAGTTGAAGGTCCTAACAATGTCAAAGAAAAATACTGATGACCTTTTTTGCAAAATTTTCTGATGAAATTAAAACCCATTTTAGATGAAACAATGCAATTTCTAAATATGTAATTATTTTTGCAATTAGATTATTTTTTCTATTTTTCAATTAATTTCTAATAAAATTGGTCCATAAACTTTAAATATTAGGGTTTTTTACTATTTTAATAACTTTTGATCAACATAACATTTTGACAAATGGATTGCACAAGAACAAACTTTAGAAAATTCTTTTCAATTTTTTATTTTTTTTAAATGATAAGTTTATGTCATCTTATGCATGTTGTACACGACGATTTTTCAAAACGAAAAATTTGCCTAGTAAAAATTTAATAAAAAAAAATATTCAATAAAAAATTACAAAAAAATATCAAGAACAAGCTTTAGTGAGTCATAAAAATTTTCCCAAAATGATTTAGAAAAATACGATAATTTAAGTCAAAATATGGATGTCGTACACGTGCATGGTATGGTAAAAAAATGACTTTTAAACAATGGTTTTTAGAAATGCCTATTAAAACTCAATTTGTACAATTTGGGTATTGAAATAAATTACATATTTGGAAACTAGACTCCGAGCACTACATTTTATGATCATTTAATTTTTTAAAGATTTCATCTCTAAGTGCTTCAAATTTTAAAAGTCAACTTTCTATGATCAGTGACTTTTTTAAAGATTTCATCTCTAAGTGCTTCAAATTTTAAAAGTCAAATTTGGCCAAAAAGTGGACTCAACTTCTTGCACACACCCAAAAGACCATGAAAATGTCCAAGAGCCATTTTTCTATGGTACATTTATCCCCCACTTTAGTGAGAGGATGAACTTTCTTCAAACTCGCACTAAAAGTATCCATGCACATCGAGAAGGATCCAAATGCACTTATGTTAGCAAGATGGAATGACAACGATCAAGAGGGATGATCAAGCCCCAAGGATGAAGATCCCATGGAAAACTAAACATAAGAACAAAGGAACACAAGTGTGAAATGAAAGAAGAAAAGGGGGAATTGGATTGAGCTTCGATCATTTGTGTAACTAATTGTGAATAAGATCTCGGTTGTTTGTGAGAAAAATAGAATGCATACTCACTTTGGGGCAATAGAACTCATGGCGGTCCACTAGGTGAGAAGACCCAAAAAGGTGAAGTACATATGCTAGTTGGTATGCACTCACGAATACATAGGTGGCTATGGAGAAATTCATTCCATTGAATGGGCTTCCTGCTCAACCATATATACCTCCTGGTAACTTTAACAAGGCGCAACAAAGGAAAATGTCGGTTTGTGCTTCATGAGACAAGAAAAGCTTCATATGCTTTGAACTCATGAACAAAGAGCAAGGTACCATGGGCATGCAAGTTGCATTATGCAAGGTGGAAAATATGTTAAATGTGACAATGTAAAAGTGGAAAATATGTTCAAAGGAGTCTCATTAAGTTCATGCAAGGTCTATCACTTAGGGAACATTGTGTCTAATGTCTCCAAGAGAGGACCAATCAAAGAATAAAATATTCAGAACTTAGGGGATGCAGTGTGTCACATCAGGCCACTAAGAGGAATGTAATATGCTAAGATAGATCACACTTATGAAGGAAATCACACCCAATGTCATCTGCAAAGTGACAAATGCATCGTACGAAGTGACAAGGCTACATTAAGAACCAAAAATGAAAATGGAATTATACCAATGTATGCCCCCCACTTTAAAGGAATTGCTACACACCATTCTATGAGCAATTACTTTAAATTAGCGAAGGAAAAATGCAAAAAGAAAATAAGAGAACAAAAGAAAAGGGAGTTTCCCCCCTAGAAAGGAACACACCAAATACATAAGGGATCTATGGATTTGGGGTCAGTATGTTCGTTGCTATAATTTTTTTATGAAAGAGCTCAGAACTGTCATCATTTCCCAAAGCACATAGAATTGGAAGAATGACACAAAGAGAGTGAAAAAAAAGGGAAACAAAGTCCATTTTGGGTCAACATGGAAGAGACATTTTGGTCTCACCGCTTTGTGTCATCCCCAAAAGGAAAACACAAGCAAAAGGAAAACAAAAAAAAAAATCTTTTGGGTCAAAATGAAGGAGACCTTTCGGTCTCAATACCTTGCATCATCCCCAAAAGGAAAAACACAAGAAAAAGATATAGAAAAATGGAAAAGGGACCATTTGGGTTAACATGGAAGAGATATAGGGCATCTCAATGCTTTGTGTCATCCCCAAAAGGAAAAGGACCTTTTGGGTCAACATGGAAGAGACATAGGGTGTCTCAACGCTTTGCGTCATTCCCAATAGGAAAAAACAAAAGCGAAAACGAAAAGGAAAAGGACCTTTTGGGTCAACATGGAAGAGACATAGGGCTTCTCAATGCTTTGCGCCATCCCCAAAAGGAAAAGAAAAAGAAAAAAAAGGAAAAGGACCTTTTGGGTCAACATGGAAGAGACATAGGGCATCTCAACACTTTGTGTCATCCCCAAAATGAAAAAAAGAAAGAAAAAATGAAAAAGGAAAAGGACCTTTTGGGTCAACATGGAAGAGACATAGGGCGTCCCAACACTTTCCATCATCAACAAAAGGAAAAGAAAAAACAAAACATGAAAAATGAAAAGGACCTTTTGGGTCAACATGGAAGAGACATAGGGCATCTCAACACTTTGTGTCATCTCCAAAATGAAAACACAAAACCAAAAGCACAAAACGAAATGGATGACATATAGAAGAATAGAGGTACATATAGAGGAAGTGTACAAAGAGAGAGAACATCAAACACACGTTACAGGGGAACATGATATGCAAATAAAATCACACCAAAGAAAAGGAAAAAGTAAAACATAAAAAGGCTAGTATGGAAACTGTAATTCAACCATCTAACAAGTCATCCACCTCCCAATCATGTTCAGTGTATTGCGAGGGCGGTTGGTTGTCCAAAGGAAGAATTGCAAGTGCCGAACTAGGAAATGTACTAGGTTCTTCACTTGGTATAGAATTTTTATCATTTAAGCTCATGGTAGATACAAATAAAGAGTTTAGATTGTTATGCACTTCTTCATATATTCTTTTGATTTCCTCATCATCATCATCATCAAGATTGATTACGAGAGGAGGACGAAGGGTTATTTCCAAGGAAGGATGTATCAAAAGTTGTGGTTGTTGGATCAGATCATTTTATTGTGAGGGCTAGACTATATTATCTTGTGGTGGGTTAGGAGGAAGAGGGTGATCATATATTGCTTCTATCAATAGCAGAGGCCGGTTTTCTTTTTTTTCTTCCATTTGAGACTGATGAGCAAGGAGATGACAAAAACACCTATGCTCCCTAGCACCGTGGTTTCGTTTTATTTTATTTTGAAGTTGTTGAGGTGTAAGAGTGAGTTGATCCACCATAGGTTCATTTTATTCTAGAGGGGGAAGAATAGAAGAAACTAAAGAAGATGGGTCAATTACTTTCTGTTTAGCTTTATACACTTGTTTAATGCAAGGAGGTATGATGGGATTCATCTCATTTTCTCTTGGTCATTTAAACAAGGAAGGGGAAGTGTTTATGGTGGGTTGGTCATGGGGTGGTGTTGTTTGTTCAGTTTCAGACTCAAGCTGAGGCATGGTCTCATCTAGGATAGGAGAAGTGGAAGTGGAAGGAGACTGATTACAAAGAGACAATTTGGCTATGTGTTTGGCTTTAAACTTTTCATAAGCTATAAAAAAAATCTTTATGGGGGGTGATGGGCTCCATAGGTTCAGGCCAAAAGGATTCTAAGGAAAAATTACATTTAGAAGACAATGGATGAAAGCCACTATGGTGTATGGTAAATATTTCATTGCCATGTGGAAACTTCAAACATTTGTGAACAACTGATGGGACCACTCTCATTGAGCAAAGCCAAGGGTGAATTAGCTGCAGATGAAATTGATCTGATTATCAAATGATAGAAAATGTTACATCCAAATTTTTGGGTCCTACTTGTAATGGGAGTATGATCAATCTGATCATAGGGCATGCAAAACTAGTATGTGTTTTAATCCATGTATTTGGTTTATTATAATCATCTTGATAGAGATCGTGTAATACTAAGAACTCTTCCATGATCACATTTTCACCACAGGAAGGATCTATTAATTTCTCATTGGTGGGATTATCATAGATTTTTTTTGCTATGTAAAGAGGACCATCAGAAAGCTTTTTAAGTATGTCATGAGAAGAAAAATCAATATCAAGAGATTTTTTGGTTGGGCCATTATGAGGGACATCTATCGTAGCCACAAGTTCATCCATAGGATTGACTTGGGTAACATTTGGAGTTATATCATGTTGTTCATTATTTGTATCAATGTTCATCACATGAGCGTTTGAAGGTTCACTAGCCTTGAAAAATGAAACATTGTGTTTCGGCATAGATTTGGTGAAAATTTATGAATTCTGGTTAGGGGTGCAACAGATGTATTGCCTTTATCATTGACACCCACAATGGACAAACGACCAGAATCAATGAGGTCTTGAACTAAGTGTTTGAGACGCTTACATTGTTCGGTGTCATGTCCATGTTGGCAATGAAAATGACAATAAGCATTAGGTTTAAATGTGGGTGGTCAAGGCTTGGTGGTATCAAGTGGTTTAACGATAGGCAAAGTGATCATTAGTTGTTGGATCAATTGGTTCATTGTGTTATGGAGAGTATCGGGTAAGGGGATAAATTGTCTCTTCGGGCCCCTATAGGAAAAGGGTACCACCGCTTTAACAGCTGCCACTTGAATCTAAATAGGTTGGGTTGGTTGTGGAGAAGGCAGATTGAACTGTAAAAATCCTCAATTTGGTTTTCTAAAATTTTGCATGTTGTTTTGGTTGGTTTGCTTAGACTTCTCAGCTCGGTTAGAAGTGGACTTTAAATCATGAATATAAACTGAGTTGTGATAGTCACAAAGGGTCATGCATAAATGCATGAACGAATGAAATTTCATCATAGTTAACTTATCCTAAACATGAGTGTGCAAATTTTCAATAAACATCTTCTGTAGATGTGAATTAGGAATCTTGACATCAATTTGAGCATATAATGACTAATAACGTGAAATGAAATCAGTTACTTTTTCATCTATGTGTTGTTTACATCACATTAGATCAGCCATTGTCTTTTTGGGAGTCATATGAACTTGGAAGTGACTTATAAAGGCATCCACAATTTCATTGAACGATCAGATTGAATGATTGGGTAAGTTTGAAAACCACTCTAAAGCAGTGTCTTTTTAGGTCCTAGGAAAATTTTTGGCTAATAGCTTATCATCAAGGACAAAATCATTGCACAAGGTTGAATAAGCATTGACATGATTAGTAAGGTCTCCTTTACCTCTATATTTCTCAAACCTGGGAATTTCAATTCCTTGTGGCATCTATGTGTGTAAGATCTCTAAGCATAATGGACTACTACAAACATGATATGTGGGTGGAGCATTTTGACTTTGGCTAATGGTGGAGACTTTTTGTTGCATGGATGAAATGGTGTTACAGAGTTGTGTAATGATGGGATCAGTGTAAGTGGTATGAGTTGGAAGGGAAAATGGTGATGGAGTGTATGTAATATTAGGGGAAGTGAATGGGACACAAAGAGGGGTGAAGGTGGAAGAAGGAATATGTGATGCCACAAAAGAACTAGGAATGCTAGTTGGAATAGTGAAAGGAGTCACATGACTAACATGTTGCATAGTTGTTGTAACTTGAGGACTGGTATAATTTGGTATGGATGCTATGGTTGAAGGAGGAGGGATATGAAATCCTCCTTGGCTTACAACAATGTTGTCTGACTGGGAAGTAAAAGGAACATGTTTGTTGTATATCTCATCAATTCTTTTCATAACTTGTAAGCCATCAGATCACTTTCAATCAAATGATGAAGGCCTTCTATTGCAGGTATGGCAATGGTGGAAATGGTTTCAAGGGATAAATATTGTTGTAAATGTGCAAAATCCTCATGAATACTAATGACTTTTTATTGCGGAATGAATTTTTTTGTGTGTCAACATTCATTGGATGGAAAGGTGAAGGCATAGCAGTGGTAGTATCCATGCCTAATGCACCATTGTCCATACTAGGAGTAGGAGCTCTTGATACCCCAAGGTCCACAACGAAAATGCTATCGTGGGAAGCCATGAGTCTAGAACTTCGTCTCACTAAAGTATTATCAATGGGGCACCAAACACTCGTAAAAGTACCACAAATGATTGGGTGAATGCAATGCACTCTAGGAGTGTAAAATTTAAATAGTAGAAATTTTGTAAACTAAAATAGAGAAATAACTACAGAGAAAAGAAATGCAGTAAATGCGCAGAAAGTGCCTAAAAATGTTGTTTGAAATGTGCAGGTGGACTGATTCACCTAGGGTGGCGAATGAGCCCAAGTATGATAATTTTTTGTGTTTTTTAGAAAATTAAAAGTGATAAATTAATGCTTTTCAGATGCAAACTGAGGATGCAAATGCAGATTTTTAGTTTTTCAATGATATGATATGTAAAAATGAAGTCTAAATGAGTCTTTCACTAATGCAATTTACGAAACCCGAGGATGCAAAAACAAAAAAAAAAACTAATTGAATTTTGATGCAAATGAAACCTAGGATGCAAGATGTAATTGAAATCAAAAAGATAAAGTTCTCAATATGCAGGTTCACCAAAATGAACCATAGACTTTTTGGAATGCATTTTATAGGCTACTCTTGCACTCTTAAGATGTTTCACCTAAAAGGAGATAGATAAACCCCATTAAAAATCAATGTGGTTTACTCAATCTAATGTATGTATGATGCGATTCAGACTAAATGAGATGATCTAAATACAACTAAGTAATGTAATTGACTAATTATGAATCCAAAACCTAAGAAATATGCAATGTTTGAAAACACAATGTGATATGCAAGCCTGAACTAAAAGATGAACAAATGCAAAACAAAATTGAAAGTAGGCTGAAAAAAGTGCACCTAAGAAATAAATGATGAATCTAGAGTAATCTGAATGCTAACAAAAATCAGTGAAAATCACCAGTCCCACTGATGGCGAATCAGTCCTACTTTTGGCAAACACTTCTGAAAACTTGTTTCTGGCTCTCAGGATTTGGAATCTGACAGAATCTACTTTTCCATCCTTAAGGTGGGACTCATTTTCCACTTATGGTGAATCATTCCTCTCCAAAATTATATGAAATCAGGGACCAATTTTGTAGCACCAGATCTGAACTTGTCTTCTTATCGGGTTGACGGAGTCAAATCTATAGAAAACAGACTGTAGGTTGTCTCCAAGCTTGAGATAGGGTTGATTTGAATTGAAACACTTTTCTGAATTCTTGACCACCTTTCAACACCTAATTGCTTGAAAAATATGCATACACAAGTCTGCAAACACACATACAAAAGGGGAAAAATGGTTAAGGGTTAGGTTATAGGGATTTTCCTTGGTCAAATCCCACTTTGGTAATCAAACCCTTAATGAAGAAATGGAATGAAATGGATAAGGAAATATGAATAAACAACATGCAAATGTCCTAAACTCACCACAACCTTGTTGAAGAAATTTGAAGTTATGTCAATGGTTGCTCCTAGATACTTGATTGATGCTTGATTGAATGATGCAAAGTGCTTGAATGGATGATTGAATGTTTGAATGAATTATGAGCTTAGGAGATGTAAAATGAAGAGAAAAACACTTATTTATACACACTTGTGCCTTAGTAACCTGATGATACATCATCACAGGCCGACATAAGGTAATTATTAATAAAAGGATGAAAGAAATTTTGAAATATTTTGAATTTGGAGCCAAGAGGGACTCATTCGCCACCCATGGGGAATGGGTTCCGCCTTGGATTTGAAAGTGGGTGTCAGGAATTAAGTCATATTTAATGTTATTTTTTAGGATTACATTCAAAAATACACTTAATTAAGCATTTTGAATGCATAAAGGGGTCAAATAAAGCATAAGAAAGGTGTAAATAGTGAAACTAAGCCTCGAAAAGTGTGAAATCTTGTTACAAGAATTTACAAAAATTTATAATAGGACTTGATAAGTGATGAAAAGGTGATTTTTAGATGAATTATAATTAAAGGAGTCTAGAAAAGTGTAGAAATTTTTTACAACACTTCACAAAACCTTTACAAGACACCATAATTTGAATTTTTAGTACTCAATGTGAATGTTTAAGTCACATTACAACATTAAATAAAAGTAAAATGGACCAAGCATCATGAAGAAAGACCTAAAAGACCATGAACATTTCCAAGAGCCATTTTTTTATGGTACACCACTGAGGGTGTTATTGAGTGCACGATTGTGGGTGCAGCTGAGGAAGTAAGGAAGGAGATATAACAAATAAGTTATAACATGGATATAATAAGTCAAATTATATAGAATATAGAGGGATACATTGAGAATTATTGAAAAACTAAAAAGGATTTAGAGAAAGAAGTTACAAGAATCATAATAGCACCCATAACTACAATACTGACTACTTATCTGGATTGGGAAAACATTCAATTAAGGATAGATAAAGATTGGGCAGCAATAGTTACCACTATACAAAATATTTGAACATTAATAGCTTACATGGAATACTTATATGGGTTTGCATCCAAAAGTGTTCTGAAAATATGAGGAGGTAATATGGTAGAAAATAAATGAGATCTTAAGATTTAAATTACATATAATGACACATGACTTTAAAGTAGGGGGTATAAAAACTGTCTGCAAAGAAAAGGTAGACATGAATACCTCTAGGAAGATACCCATTTTTGGAATGGACACCAATGAGGCTATAAAACATGTATTCATTCTAGAATCAATATAGCATAGACAAAACATAACTAGGGACAACACTAAATTGCTCGATTTTATTAGTTCCTTATGAAGTGATGCTCTCAAATGGTACTACAAAACTTATCCAAAAAATGAAAATGAATGGGGTGTAGTAAAATAAGATTTTTTGGAAATTTTTAAAATTCCAAAATTATAGAATGAAGGGGTAATAGAAATCAAAGAACTTGCACAAAATGAAGATAAAACTATAAATAAATTTGATAAGAGATTTAAAGAAATAATTAGGAGGTTGAAAGAGCCACTAATTGATAATAATAAAATTATTATTTTTTATCTAGAGTAACACCAAAAATCAAAATTTCCCCAGATAGAAGAAGTGTTAATACATATCTAAAACTAATCACTTTGGTTTGCCAAATTGAAAACGAGTCATGGTGGAAACTTGAGAAGGAAAAATAAAATAAATAAATGGAAAAATTAAGATTGGAAGTTGAACAACTAAGTGTAAGGTAGGGGGACCAACCACACCAAGACTCTAGGTCACAAATAGCTGAGAGCGGAGGTCTTCCCTATCTTACCTCAAGCTAATAGGTATTTAGGACAATAATCGAGAATGAAGAGCACTCTCAAGTGCTTCTATCACTCTATAGATCTAAAAGTCTAAATAAGGCTAGACGAGCTAATTTCTATAGTCCAAACTGCACCTTAGACAACTCTTTGTTTGAAGATGGAAGTGCAAGTCTAGGATGACAACATAATGCACCAGCATTCGTATGGCAAAAAAATGTGAAATATAGTAGGGAAAGCCAGAAAACCTACTAACTGTCTAGCTGACTAATTTCAATGAAATAAAGAGAATAACGAAATAAAAAAATAGTTGTGTAGATGATAAAGAAGGTAGATGAAGATAAGGGTGATGAATATCAACTCACTAAAACTCTAGTTTTCAAGCGATCTCCACGTACACGTTCACCTACACACAGCCAAGAGAGGGAAAAATGTTGGGTTGTATAGAGGTTTGCCTCAGTAAAATCCTTGCTTTGGTGTTTCCACCTACATAGATAGCCAGAAAACCCACAAGGTAGAAAATGTGATAAAGGAAATAGAAAGGAGAGTGTTGAACACTACAAAAGATATAATGCTACTCTATCAAACCACAATAAGAAAAGGAGAGTGAAGCGATACCACCTCCACCCAAAGGCTCTCAAGGCTGAAGGGAGAATGCAAGGCAATGAGCTTGGAAAAGTCAGAACAGCCATAGCAGTGACGAAGGGAAGTCTTGCAAGGCTCCAAACTTGCAACTTCTATGGTAGAATATGTACATAGATGAAGTTGATGGAGTAACAAGATGTTGGAATGCTCAATGGAGTTGTGAATACTACTAGAATTGTGAAGAAGAACAAGAAGAATGCTCAAGAGATCATAGAAGGTAGAATGAATGAGGAAGATAGGCATTTAAAGATCAAAATGGGAGGGAAAGAGCCATTTTTGGGTTGGCTAGTCGACACAGAGGCGTTGTGCTTCATGCCCAATGGAGAGTGTAATTTCCTTGCAGACACAAGAGATAGGAATCTATTAGGGATGATAGCATGCCATGTCAACATCCATGTGCTACACTCACATCCCTGACAAATATTCCCCCACCAACACACAAAACAAATGCCAAGTGGATGGAAGGCAGGTGGGTGATGTGGAATTTTTCCTTTGGGTTTGATTTTCTAAGGTGAAGGGATGTAAAAGGGGAATTTGCACAAGGGGTGAAAATTCACTCCTATACATTTTTCCCCCACTTTAGCGAGCACAAGTATCAATGAGTGTTTGGTAAAGTAGATCGAAGACTTAGAAACGTATACTTGAACCATCGAGGAAGTAGAATACGATCTCACGAGTTTGAAAGCATAGGGCAGGAAAAGGACTCCACAGGTACTCTCTCCTAAGGAGGTTCGAACAAAAGGACTTCATAGCTCCACAAAACTATGAAGTTCAACAAAGTACACTGAAGGCCTACAAACCAATGATGGACAAATCTCATAGGATGCAAGCGCTTCACTGGCCCTTGGACCTGCAAAGAAGGTTCCCCCCAGGTACTCTTGAAGGAAGGTCGATGTAAGGGGACTTCGCAGAGTCGAACTGGAAAGTAGCTTCACAAGCACACTTGCAAAGAAACATGTTAATCCACAGATAAAACATGTTAGAAAAAAAAAGCAACCACATAGAAAAATAAGAAGATAGTCAAACAATTGAAGGAAGAGCTTTCAAAGGGGTCCCTTGAGAGCCCTTCAAAAGAAGAGGGGTCCACTCAGGGGACACACTATTTGAAAGTGCTATAATTTTTTTACAAATCAATTCAACATCAAGGAATCTTTTTGAAAGATGTTCACTTCATCAATGAATTTGAAAGGAAGAAAATGCCCCCTAATGAGGGGAAGGTCAAGGATTCTCTCATAGGAAAAATTTCTCCCTCCTTAGAGGAAAGTTCTTCAAGTTCTTTCTTTTACAACCCATGATGAAGGAAACACATTCCACTAGGGGTCCTTGTTCATAATGCAATTTTTGAAAAAATTTGTGAAGGATTTTCAAGAAAAGATTTGTTGGCAATCAAATGCATTTTTTGAAAATCAAAGTTGACCTGATAGCCCCTCCTTAGGATGGTGTAAGCCGAACACAAAGCACATGGCATCCTAAGGAGAGAAAAGAAAGAATAAAAAGGTGATTATATGGCCCACGAGACATAGCGATATGTCACCATTTTGATATTGTTGCACACATGAGGGACAACACATCTAGGTACCACAACATCACAAATCAAGAAAAGAAGGGAAAAAGATAACAAAACAATATCATCACAAACAAGGAACACATGGGTGATCTGATATTTTGAGGTCAGAGCTACTCATAAATATATATAAGAATAATAATTATATTTAATGAATTGTTATCAACCCCCTACTACATCAAACCATATGAAGAATGCACAAGAAGAAAAAAAATAAAAAAATTAGGTCAACATGGAGGGGAAGCCTAAATGTCCCCAACACTTGGAATCGTCCCCAATTTGTCAAAAATCAATACACATAATAGAGGAATAATGATGCCACAAATAGAGGAAGTTTTACAAAACATAATCACTCTTGTATACAAGCACCTATGAGGGTGACAAGGGTCATCCAGGAACACATAACAAAAGCATGAGGGAACACAATAACACATATGCACATCTAATCTAAAGGTAAAGAAGAGGCACCCCCCTAACACTCATCAACCAAGAGGTCATCAACCTCCCAATATAAATCATTATATGGGGAAGGCGAACGAGCCTACAAGGGAAAAATGTCAAGGGGTGAATCCTCTGACCCTCCCACAACAAGAGCCAAGGAAGGAGATTCTTTGAGGTCTCCTCCACTCAGTTCCTATGGAACAAAGGTCATTGATTTCACAAAGATCGCCGATAGGGCCGGGACCTCATCCAAAGACTTAAACATGCACTTCACATGAGTGCCATGTGTTACCTCAATGGATGAGGGAGGCAATGCCTGAGATTCACTACTAGGCTCACCAAGTGACTTGGGAGTAGTGATGAACTTAGGGGACGTTGGAGCTTCTTCCATCACCAAGACAACGCATGCTAGTGTAGAACCACCCTTTGAAGAGGGTGGAATCCTCTTTCGACCCCCATTGCTAGCGGGTCCATCCTCCACCTTCCATTTCATTGGAGGGTGCGAGACCCCCATACAAGAGGTAGAAGGTACATAGGAGGAGGAGAAAACCATGGTGGAAACCACTAAGGTATTCGACATATCCATAGGCTTAGAGAATGGCGAGATTTCTAGAAGGTACATCAAGAGAGGAGGCTCAACCAAAGGAACAATTAACACCTACACCTTTTTAGGGCCAGGGGTGTTTACGCTCGTAGTAGGAGCCAAAAGAAGCACTGAGGCTAACTGAACTAAAGCAAAGGGGATGGGAGAGGAGGACACAACAATAGGGCTTGAAACAAGGGTAGTTGACTCCCCTTCCTTCCTCTACAAAGTAGCCTGCTCAACCACCAAATCCTTTCATCGATGCTTGCACTCATGTGCAAGGTAGTTTATACAAATCCAGGAGCTAGAGGTCAAGAGCTAAGATGGGATAGGAGGCTCCTGCTCATCCATCAGAGTGTTTGTCATAGTTGTTTTTGGCAAAGGGAGAGACTCCTGGATGGGAGTAGGAGGGAGATACTGAGAGGAGCTTGGAATGATAGTGGGGAGAGTCGGCTCTAACACCTCAGCCGCAGGCCTCTTCCCATTCACTATCTTAGGAGCAAGAGTGGTAGCAGGCCATGGAGGTCGAGACATAAAGGATTCCCCATGAGGAGCCTTCCTTCTACCATACAGGTAAGGCCAAGGTCCAGGAGGGACAATAGGAAGGTATGATATCCTAATCTTGGCTTTACGCCAAGTAGGCACCATTGAAATTCTTATGTGAAATCTAGGAGTAGTCATCCAAAAATCCTCTTTAGAAAGGGGGGATGAAATGGCACCCCGATGATGGGCAAGCCTCTCCTTTTCCTTTTGATAGGAAGAGGTAGCTTGTTGTTGCACTACCGGAGGGGTCATTTTTAACTCTCCCTTGACCCCAGTTTTATACTTTACGTAGTTTTGATAAAGCAGGTCCATTCTAGGGGGATGTAGACTGAACGGGGCAGGCCAAAAATGATCTAATGAATAACCCCCATGGGACACCAATGGATGATATCTAGTGTCATGAACAATGTGCACAACACCTTCATGGGAGAAATTTAAAAATTTGTGAATAACAGAAGTGATTTCTTTCATAGCGGCTAGCCACAACATGCCCAACTTCACCCTGAATAGATCAGAATCAGAAATCACATCAAAGGTTGTATCCACATCCCTTGGTCCAACTAGGATGGAAAGGGTTATGGAGCCATATGGCTTAAGAGAGAGGTCATCATGCACATGTATGGTAGACTTTGTTTCTTCTTATTCCTCCCTTTGTAATGAATTTAACCATAACGTCTCCTTTGTGATAATATTCACCCAACTCAAAGGGTCAACTAGGACTCATATCACAATGTTCCCATTGAGGCAAGCAAGAATATATATAGGGGAGACGACTTCTTAATAAAGGGAAAGTCATGTGAGATGAATGTCACATTTGGTGAGCTAGTCACATGTTGCAAGGGAGGAGTAATTGACACCATGTTAACATACACTGAGCGCTAAGGAGAAGCATTAGAGGGGTCACTAATCAATTTCATAGAATGAGGTGGAAATGGGTGCATGTAAGCGTGCAACTCACTATTGGTCTTTGCTACCAATTTATTTGTGTTTTGTTTATTCCCATCAAGATGGATGATACCGTCATCATTCTGATCCTATATCTCATGACGCAGTCGCATGTAATGCTCGGTGTCATGCCCGTTGACATAGTGGTACTAACAAAAAGCATTCACATCATACCAATAAGGATAAGGTTCCTTTAGAGGTCGATGGTTTTCCAAATTTATAATCTTATCCTTCAACAACTTTTGCAAGATGGAAGAATAAGATTCTACTATCTTCATAAACTTCCTGTTATGTCTGAGGTTGTGATCGTTAGTTTTGGAAACTACATTTGCAACACCTTTACCATTTCCTATGATAGACATAATAGACTTCCCTTCCAAAGGGGAGTGTGAGGAAGATCCCCTAAACTGAACTACCATTTGTTGATACTCTAGCAATTCGGTAGACATATGCACAAAGGAAAGATATTTCATTAGGGAAAACTTTTCTTGCCAATCTCATTGTAGGTTTCCTATAAACACCTTATGCACATCAGAGTTGGACAACAGGTATGAGATATATGAAAGAGCACTTAGTATCATGCTATGAAGTCAGTTATCTTCTTGTTATCTCCCTACTAACATCACGTTGAGATTCAAGAAGGTCATCTTCAAACCAATGTTAGCTTGGAATTGACATAGAAACTAATTCATAGGTTGATCAAATGAGAATATAGAATTACTAGGAAAGGAACACTACCACTCGATGTTGTGTCCTTGAGAGATCAAGGAAATATTTTTGCCATCAAAGCATCATGATGAAAGAAATCTAAACACATGGTGTTGAAAGTTGACTCATGTGTTTATGGATCCCCTTTACCACCATACTTTCCAAACTTAGCAATCTCCATTTCCCAAGGGAAAGGAGTACTCAAAATCACCATTGAGAATGGGCTATGTTAGAATAAAGGTTGAAAAATAGGCTAACATGAAGGCCTGGGAAAGGCTCGCCAACTAGTTTTGCATCCATATGATTTTCTAAAGAAGAACATTCAAAACAAGGTCATAGGATGACAAAGGCCTAGTGGAACCCCCAAAACTATTACCACCAGAACCACCTCTGGAGCCACCACCGTGACCACCATCGGAGCTACCATCGTGACCACTGCTAAAGCTACCACTAGTAGTAGGGCCTCCACTAGAGCCACCTCTACTACCAAAGCCACCACCATGGCCCCAACTAGAGCCACTTCCACCAACACCATCTCTACTATCAAGGCTACCACCACTCATCCCACTAGAGCAACCACCACCAGGGGTAGTAGGAGGGTGAAGTTGAACCCAAGGGGTATTCTACTCACCTTGATGATTGGGAGATTTTGATAAGCAAAGGAAACACTAATTGAAGGTCCTATTTCAGCCATGCATACAAACACGCTAGGCATTGGAATAACTAGTTGTCTCTCATAGGCGTCAAGCACCTCCCCTCGGGTGGTACCTGATCTATTCTTATACAAGGGGATATAAGCTTCGGTTAGATCGGTAAGGCCACGTAAGAACTCTATTCCTGTCTAATCCTTCATGGTGTTACACCCCAATTGTGTAATTACTATTTACTATTACTATGTAGGGTAAAATGTTAATGTAATGTGAATTTAGTGGATGAATAAATTGTGTGTGCACTTTGTTACAACTGCTTTATGAATGAATGTCACCTAATTTAATGTTATATGAAGGAATTCATTTATGTGATTGGATGAATATTGTGTTGATATTCTAACTTTGGATATGTAATGTATACTACATATTTTGTGAACAACTAACTATCATGTACATGTGCTAGTGTTTGCAGGTATATGTTCTATTTACTATTACTATGTAGAGTAAAATGTGAATGTAATGTGAATTTAGTGGATGAATAAATTGTGTGTGCACTTTGTTACAACTGCTTTATGAATGAATGTCACCTAATTTAATGTTATATGAAGGAATGCATTTATGTGATTGGATGAATATTGTGTTGATATTCTAACTTTGGATATGTAATGTATACTACATATTTTGTGAACAACTGACTATCATGTACATGTGCTAGTGTTTGCAGGTATATGTTCTATTCCTCCAAGCGAAGGAGAAGTACACTCAAGAGAAGGTATTGGTCAGGTAACCAATAACGTAACCTATTTGAGCTTACACAAACCACAATAGAATAATTGAGTTGGGTTATTAAGTGGGAAGTTGGTAAGTCATCCTTAGTTGTTATGTTTGCTTTAGTAAAATTCTAGTTTACTATTGAGTGCATTATTGAGTGATGATTATCTGATGAGCTTTGTTGCAAGAATGGAGAAAGGAATAATGGTATTGTCATTGATGTCAACTAGTCAACTAGTTATCTACTAGTTGTTGTTGGCTATATATGTTAAGGATATTGAGAAAATTGTATTAAAGAAAGTTTACACGTATTCAGTTGTTGCTTAGGATATTGATCTGGTATTTTCCCCTATGCTCATGCGGTTTAGATATGTTGGTCATGGTTGTTGAAGGTTGCTATATCCAATTTTTTGGCTACTAGTTCATTGTGAAGTTTGAGTTGTGTTCACCAGTTGTGAACTATGTTTTTCTATGTACTCGTTGCAGTCCGGGAGAAAAGTTGTTGGTCCAGATTTCTCTTTGATGAAGTATTTTGACTTGTGGTTCAAGAGTTAAGATTTTTTTATTGCATTGAAGATATTTTTGGTTTCTTGAATTTTTGAGCTTAATTGTTCTATGTTTTTTACACTTGTTTGGTCGACCTCATATTAAGCACTATCTTCGAAGTTGATGAAGTGTGTTGGGTCTATTTTGGGTCTCCCTCATTCTAATTCCACCCTAAGATGTTTTGGCAGTGATTTAATTTGAATTTGAAGTTTGGATGGCCAAATTTCTATCTTTTTCAAGGTTGCAAATAGTATAAATATAGGATAAGCTAGTAATGAAAACTCTTTGGAAAGTGTGTGTGAGATGTGTGTGGTAGATCAATGTGAACCTTAATGTTGAGTTACTGGATGCAGTGAGCAAAAGGAAAACTCTATCATTCATGCAAGTTGATCAAGTGACTGTGGTGGAATCCTTTGTTGCATTGGGATTGTAGTTGTAACAAGTATTATTTGTCTTCTTTGTATCTCTATGGAAGTGAGCCCTCCTTGTTCTGAATAGTGAGTCCTTGTTTTAGGTAGTGAGCCTTATCTAAGGTAGTGATCCTTGTTTCAGGCAGTGAGCCTTTTTGTAATTAGTTTGGATATTCTCTATAGTGTGAGTTGATCCTCACCGTGGTTTTTCCCTCATTTGGTTTTCCACATAAATCTAGTGTTATTGTGTTTATGTGTTGGATTTGAGTTTTTACGTTGGAATTTGATGATTAATCAATTAAGTAGTGTTAAGCATTAGCTCTATTAATTGAATTGAAGGTAAAAATCTATGACAACTTATTCACCTCCCCTGAGCTTAGTTGTCCTATTCAACAATTGGCATAAGATCTTGATTTCTTAGTTAAGAGCTTAACCTCTTAAGGAAGGTTTGGGATGGCTAGAAAAATGGTCTTTGATTATCCAAGGTTTGATGGAACTAATTATGGTATCTGGAAATTATTGATGGAAGAATATTTGGAGTATTGTAGATATGATGTGGAGAAAGCTTACAACAATCCTTACAATCCTCCTGCTAATGGTTTGAGTACACCTCAAGAGATCAGAGCACATGAAGTGAACAATGAGGTGAAGTTAATCTTGAAGAATAGTTTGTTACATTTTGAGTTGATTAAGGTTCAAAATTTAAAGACAGCTAAGGAAGTCTGGGATGCTTTAGAAAGAGCGCATGATGGTGATGAAAGAGTTAAAGAGGTGAAATTGCAAATTTTGGAAATACAGTTTGATCTTATACAATGTTTGAAGATGAAAATGTTAAAGCTTATGTATAGAGATTGGATGAGGTAATGGTCAAAATGTGATCACTTGGCACTACTATAGATGAAATTAGGATTGTAAAGAAGATTCTCATAACTCTTCTTGATGCTTACAATCATAAGGTGAGTACTATTGAGCATAATATAGATTATAAGACTTATACTACTTGGATCTGCTATTAGGATTTTTGACATCTTATGAGATGAGAAAGTCGAGTCTAAGAAATGGAGGCAAATTAGAGACTACTTTTAAAGCTACAAAATTTGAAGATCCGGATGAGGAAAAATCTGATGAAATAGAAGCTAACTTTGTAAGAAGAATGAGGAAAGGCTTTGGTAAGTATGAAGGTAAGTTTTCATTTAAATGCTTTAGTTGTGGAGAAATAGGTCATTATGCTATAAAGTGTTTGGAAAGAGCTCAAAGGAATAAACAAAGATATGAGAAAGAAAAGAAAGGAAAGAAGATTAATAGATCTTACTATGTGAATGAGAATATGAAGATCCGGATGATCATGAATGCTTGATGAAGATCCAAATGATCATGAATGCTCATTCTTGGCAATTAAGGATGAACCTACTTCTACTAATTCAGAAAAATAGGTAAAGGAAAGCCCTCCAGAGAAGGAGAAGGAGAAAAATGAAGGTGCAGTTATCTCTTCCCTACATGCTAAACAACAAAAAAAATTTGGGTAGTTGATAGTGGTTTCTCACATCACATGGCTGGTGATAAGAGTAAGTTTGTTAAACTTGAGAAATATGATGGGGGCTTGGTTATGTTTGGAGATGATACTAGTGCTAAAATATGTGGGATAGATTTAGTAATTTTTGATGGTAAGCATCATACTGATGATGTTTACTATGTTAAGGGTTTAAGGCATAATTTGTTGAGCATTGGCTAGAACTACAGAAAAGGATATGATATTTTGTTTAACAATGAGAAATGTGAGATCTAAAAAGTATTTGGAACATTGATTGCTACAGGAAAGAGGTCTAAAGGGAATATTTATCAACTTAAGGGTGTTTATGAACAATGCTTTATGACTTAGATAAATGACAATTGGTTATGGCATAGGAGAATGTGTCACATAAATTTTGATAACTTGGCAAGGATTAGTGTGTCACGGTACTGTTGGCCCTCTACAACATTTTGCACCATCCTTGTCTCATTGTAGGCCACCTACCATCCATGAATGGGGATCCCAATGATACGATAGACATCATGAATTGATTTAAAATTTTCATTTATTATAAACTTGATTGAAGGCTATTCAATTTTCTAATGATTCTGCTATGAAATATGTATTTTACAAGTTTTCTTTTGTTAGTACTCATAAGAAAGATTGATGGTTATTTAATTTATTAATGATTTTTTTATAATATTATGTATATTTTTAATGTTTATTTATTATTTTAATATAATTTTAAGGATATATACTTCATAAGAACAAATCCATATGAAAAATTGAAAGTTATTTAATTTA
This sequence comes from Sequoia sempervirens, assembly GCA_007258455.2. Lineage (NCBI taxonomy): Eukaryota > Viridiplantae > Streptophyta > Pinopsida > Cupressales > Cupressaceae > Sequoia > Sequoia sempervirens. The sequence continues at coordinate 161,612 of VDFB02380842.1, read as the reverse complement.
CATTAATGCTTTTTCTATATAATGTATATTTTTCAGGTTTATTTTAGTGTTGTAATCCTTTTAAGTATATACACTTGATAACTCTTTATAATTGAAAGTGTTATTCTTTTCATTATTTTCAATATATTGAAGATTGCTATTTCCTCCTTGATCCTTTGTTTCATTATAGTTATCTTAAGTTTCACAATAAAAGAAAAGATTTATGTGTAATAGTGAAAATTATATACTATGTTGATTCTTCTTTAGTTTTAGGCCCACTTTGATGGAATTTCTTAATATAGTTTACATAATGTAAAATATCACAATCTTGTGTGAACTTTCATTCATTATCTTATCCTTCAAATATCCCTTCCTTTTCTCATTTTCACATATTCAACCTTATCTCATCTACTTCACATATTTTTATACATTTGATATTTTTTATACACTCGATGTATAACCATTCATTCCATGGATAAAATTTAACCTTACCTTATGTTGGGTTAATCATGTAATATGGGATCAATCTTACATTACACAAAATTAATCCATAAAGTTTCAATTTAAAATTTAAAATTTTCTAGCTATTAGTTATTCTATTCCTACCATTAGTTGGCTTGGTAAATGTCTCTCATGACTTATTAATATGTAGTGGTATTGAAATCTAGTATATAATCATTCATCATTTGTTTCCATTCATTATTATCAAATTTATATTTAATCATTATTAGATAATCATGCATATATTCTATGCATTAAGAGGATAAACATTGTAGGAATATTTTGATTTGGAGTATAAAAAGGAATATAATATTGTATCATTATTATAAATAATTTTAATGATAAATAATTATCTCTATTCAATTTCATAACTATAAGGATGTCATATTCAAGGGGCATCATAAAAGGCCTGAGCCTAAGTAATTTGCATTAAATATAGAAACAAACTTAAAAAAACCAAAATTATAGTACTAGCAGGTCCATATCACTAAGATACTAGATACAATTTTAGCTTAATACTAGCCTGAAAATTAACAACGAGGATCCAATATTGACTTCAACCACTTGAAGCACTTGAAAATAAACTACATAATATCCTTATTTCTCTATGCAAATTTTTGAACCACTTTACCCCTTCTGTGTAGCATGTATGAAACTACAAAATACTTTACTTTAAAAATTTCAATCATAGATCTAAAATAAATTTGATCTAGACTATTCTGATAGTTGGGATGAATACATATAATAAAAATCTGTGTAGGTTTGAGAAACCTAGATTTCAAAGCTAAACAAAAGTTATTTCATCTCCATGAATGTTAGAGTTGATAATCTTATCAATTTTACATTCAATAAAATGAAAAGTCAAAATATATTGATTTATAAACCAATTTCTTTGTTATATTAATATAAGCTAATTTATGTTGTGGTGTAGATTTTTTCTAGATTTAATAAAATAAAATTATATTTTCTTTATAGTAAAATAATTAAGGGTGATAAAATCACCCTACCAATTAATTTAGATAGTTTGAGTATTATTCCTTTCACACACCCTCCATTTTACTATTTCTAAAATGTGGAACCCCCTTTTTACTTTGGTTTTAGTTTCCATAATTTAATTTTCCTCCCCTTTGTCTTGAAGAGTGTTATTACTAGGTTACAAAGTAGATACCAAAAGCTACTGCAAGATACCACATAAGACTTGTGGAACCTAAGGTCAATAAGGAAGATGGAGTGAAAGATACCTTATAAGGTTCGTGCCTTTCTAGGAGACAAAGAAAATATATACATGTATGTAATAGATATAAGAGATAGGAGAAGAGATGAAACAAGTGAGTGGTAAATAGGAATGTGAAGATAGGATAGAAGATAGTATAGAGCATAGACTAAGACTTGTTATTGTACCTATCATATGAACATATATTTATATGGGTTTATAATGATTGAACAATATATATTTTATATTCATATTTAATTTTAATATGAAATGAATTTGAATATAGTTTTCCTACCACAAAAACTCTTTTCACTCATTGTATCCTCTGGGGTGTAAACTAACTAAATAAGGGATATCAATGTACAAATATTTGGACTATTATTCCACCTTTCCTCTTTCCAACATTGGTTCTATTATTTGTACCCTAGAGTTAGTTTTGAATAAAATATAGGGTAAAGAAAAAATAGTAGTGATAAAAAAGAGGATTGTAACAACAAGGAAATTTCTTTTATAGACACAAATCTTAGGTACTACACTTCTAAGAGGGCGGTGGGAACTAAAGGGATGACAATTGGAAAGGGGGGAGGAATCTAAAAATATTCCTAAAAATATATAATTGTTCAAAATTTAAACTAACCATGGGGTATATAAGGATTAATGGAAATCTTGATCAAGAAAACCCATGGAAAAAGGAGATACATGTGTAATGGTGTGAATTTGCACCCCTTGCAAATTCCATGTTTGCATGCCTCCTACATTAGAGGATTAAGTCCAATAATGCAATTACATGCTCTTCATCCATTTTCCATCCACTTGGTAACCTGTGTTCATCTCGATGGGGGATATTCTGTCTAGGGTGCTAGTGTGGCACGTAGACGTCTATGCAGTGCATTGTCATCCTGACATGAGTCCTGACTCTAGAATTTATAGAGGAGTTACACTCCTCCATTTGATGTGAAGTGTAACATCTCCTACCCTTCAGACCAACTTTGAATAGCTCCTTTACCTCCATTTTTTCCTTCAAATTTCTATCTTACTCATTCAACTCATCTTCCTAGCATTCCTCTTCATCACTCACTTTTAGCTCCTTCAAGCTCTATCACCTCCATTGAAGCTGCAAGTTGCTATTTTTTGTTGGTTTACTCTCTTCGTTGTTGTAGCAACATTGATCTTTGAAATATTACAAGCTCACTCCTTCTCCCATTATCCTTGAGTGCTCATGGCTACAGGTAATATCACTCCATCTTCTTTTTATCTTGCATTATCATTTTAATATCATATCATATTTTTTTCAACGTGTTGCTTGGTATTTTTATTTAAACATTTTCCTTTATCACATTTCTCTAATCATTGCAATATTGGTTGTCTGTGGAGGTGGAAACCTCAAAGTGGGGGACTAATCATGGAAGTACTCTAAACACAACACCAACATTTTCCTTTTCTTATGTGTGTAGGTTGTTCATTGAGTGAATACCTTGAAGATGTCAACTTACGAGTTGGAAGGTGTGCTTTCCTCACACTTCTTTGTCATTTAATAATTAGATTAGTCATAGTGTTCCACATTATTATTCTATAATTTAGTCTCTCTTTTTTTCATCATATCATACCACATCCCTTAGGTCGTCAGTAAGTCTCCCTCAATTTCTAATTGTGCTTTATGCTTTCTACCAGTATGGACATCAACACCCCTGCTGAGATGTCAATGCTTCATGTTGTTGTTTGTGTCCTGCATTGGAGTTCTCTAGAACTTGATGAAGGTCATTGTAGTCTTCTTCATTTAATTATAAATTTCAATCCAGGGAAGTGTCCATGGTAATATGCAAGAGGGAGAAGAAATCATTTCAAGGACTTTTTTTTTCTACAATCAAAATTGAAAGGAAATACATGAAAGAATTTACTAGAATCAAATATAATCTAAGAGTTAGTAAATGAAAGTTCTAGAATGAAATCTATCTTAGGAAGCATTCAAAGGGAAATTCTAGAAATATAAATAATTGGGAATAGAAATATTTCTAGAAAATAAACTATGAAATGAAAACTACAAACAACTACACTATTGCTGCTAAAAATTGAACTCTATTATTTTATTATACTCAAGATTCCTCATTTGATTCCTTTATTACAATGAATTTATAGAATTATTATCTTAAACTAATATGAAATATGAGCCTTATAGTTGTGCAACAGCTTGTTAGAAGATAGGAACATGTATTGAGGGAAAAAGATAAGTATTTTCTTCATCTTGTTGAATCAATCTTCTTTGTCAGTCCAAAACAAATATTCCTATTTTTCAGCCCCTAAACAAGCTCCAAAAATACATTTGAATGCTAAAAAATTCATGTCTTTCCCTTGTGTATCATTAAATCTCATAAAACAGATCCTAAATGCTTACAAAAAGGTTCAAACTACCCAAAATTACCTCCCAGATATGCTCCATTTGTTTGCACAACCCAACAACCTGCCTTAGATGCTTGGAACTGCCCCTAGATGCTCTCAACTATTATCCCTTAACTACTCATAGTAGCACAAACTACTCAACCTCTTTGTAAATGCTATCATACTTATCCTTCACTTAAATCCTTTTTAACTCTAGAAATTCTAGACAATGAAAGAAAAGTTTTGAAGCATCGAACTGGTGAAGTTTTCTCTCAAACCAAAAACTAGGTTTTTGCGAAATTTAATGGGTATAATTTTTTCCTTCTTGTTGAAGTAGAGATAGATTACACAAAACCATTAACTATTTGTAGAAAATAACACCCTTTTCTCAAAAGATGAATCCATGCATTCAAATTTTTGTCAAAAGAGGAAAACCATGAGAAGAAGATGGCTAAATATTTGAACTTTGATGCCCCTCCTTCCTTTGAAATGGCAGCCTTCTCCATAATTTATGATTCTATTAGATGCATGGGTTATTGGAAAGATCTTGCAATCCTTCCTCACATTTTGCTACATGCATGACTGGATGCGGTTCCTTATCCTTTATCAGGCTGGTGAAGTTTTCTCTCAAACCATGAACTAGGTTTTTTGCAAAATTTAATGGGTTTTTTCCTTCTTGTTTCCTAATTTTTATCTAAAAATCTCAAGAACCTAGGTCGTAATTTTCAAGATATGATGAAATCTTGACTACTCCAACTAAAAATCCCTTACTTTCCTTAGCATGATCAATCTTGATAAACTTATGTGTCACCAAAAAGTGTATACCTTGTTTGATATGGGAATAATTGATGATAAATTTGACTTAATGAGGCCTTGATTTAGTGTTGTCAGGTGTTTTACACATTCACTTCAGGTCTTGAGCCCTTGAAAATTGAATAAAATGTATTTATTGATGTCTTGTAAAGGTGTGGTAAGGTGTTGTAACACATCCTCACCATAATATCATAATTCATTTAAATAACCTTACCAATACCTATTTCAAAGTGTTGTAAAGTCTTGTAACAAAATTTCACACTTTCCTAGGCTTGTCATCAATATTTACACCTTTCTTATGCTTTAAATGGCCCCTTTATACACTTACAAGCTTTACTTAAGTGTCCTATTGAAGAAGAACCTGATCAACATTATTTAAATTATCACAATTGCTGAAATCCACTTAAAAATGCCCAAGTGAACTAAGTCACCATTAGTGTCGACTTAGTCCCATTTGGCTCACAATTCAAAATAAATTTAAAATTCTTTCAAGTTTTTATTCCTTAAGACCTAAGGTCAGCCTGTGATGAGGTATTTTCAGGAATTAAGTCATAATTATCTATAAATATAGGTTTGTCCCTCTCATTTGACCTAATAATTTATAACTCATCATCATTCATCCATCATTCATCATGTTCTCAAGTCAAGCAAGCTAGGGTTTTATCATTGCAAATAATTAAGATAGCTTCCAAGGACATTCAAGGGAACATTCTTCATGTTTTTCTACAAAAATTAAAGATCAAATATCATGGCAAGGTATTAACTCCATTGTTGAATGCTTCATTACATTCTTTCTTCATTTGGTTTAATTACCTAAAAAGGGGTTTGACCAAGGAAAACCCCCATGCCCTAACATTCACCATTTCTTTCTCTTTCATTGTGTCTTTGAAAATTTAGGCACTTTGAGGGTTTGAAGATCATTGAAGATAAGGTTGAAGACTTATTGAAGACATCTCCTTGTTGAACAAATCAAAATATCAACAAGAAGTCAGTTTCAGGCCTGGAAATTAGAGTTTCAAAAGCAGGCACCTATAGGGAAGCAGAGTGTAGAACGAGGGCTTCCTTTTCCACTCTCAAATTTTTAGAAATTTATAAATAGACTAAGTCACCAATAGTGGAAAATTAGTCCCACTAAGCCTATTTTTTTGGATGTTTTTGTAGATTTGGATACCCATTTGGCCAAAACAAGTTTCTGAGTAGTTTTCCTAAAACTAGGACTAAGTCGCCCAACCTGGCATAAATGTCCAAGTCAACATTTTTAGTCAAATTTTCAAGATTCTAGAATCTCTCCACATCAAATTTAAGATTCTAGGTGCACCTCTCCAGTTTTGTTCAGTTATTTCATCATTTACTTGCATTTTTTAGGTGTTTTTGCATATCACAATGTGTTTTCCAGCACTTCATATTTCTTAGATTTTGCATCAATAATTCATCTTTCTTTTAGTTTATTCTACTTATACATCATAAATTATACATATTCCATCCCTCTTTACATTAATCTTGAATGAGGACAATTCCCATTTTGGCCCATCTCTCTCCTTTTGGGTAAAAAACCCTAGAAATGTGAGAGAGCATTAGGGTGCCAAAATATTTGTCCACATTTTGGTGAACCCAATAGTTGAATTCTTTTCTTTTCTGATTTGGAATCCTTTATCATCCTAGATATAGCTTGCAACAACATTGCATTAGGTTTTGCATTGTTTTGCATTCTAGGGTTTCAAAAACTTACATTAGTGAAAAGTTCATTTAGCTTGCATTATTGCATATAATTTCATTGAGAATTTCTAAAATTCTGCATCTCCATCTTAGGTATGCATCATACAAACTAAAAAGCATCAAAATCCATTGAAAATTTTTGGAAATTTTGAAAAAAACCCTAACTCAAACTAATCTGCCACTCTAGGTGACTTAGTCCTAGTCTAGATTTTTCACTATCTGATACAACATTAGAAACTTCATTTTTGTGCTTCCTAAGCCTTCTAGTATCAAATAAATATTTTGGAACATTTTTTTTATGCATCTCACTCAAAAAGATCAATTTAGGGTAGTCATTTTTTAAATCATTTCATTTACTTGAGCATCCTTAGATCTAAAAATGCTCACATTTATGAAATTTTGCATAACATGAATATAAGCACTTTTCACTTTTGCATACACAATGTTTCTATTCATCAAATTTTGCATAATTTTGATAAAATTTCCTTTCATTATTACATATACATTGTTTACATTCTTAAAATTTGCATATATTGGATAAAAAAAAATTCATCTTTGGAAATACATTATTTATATTGTTGCAACATTGCATGAAATGGTTACATGTGCTTTTCAGTTTTTTTCAAACAATGTTAATATCTTACATCTTTAGACATGTTAAAAAACATTTCCTATCCCCTCCCTATGAGAGTGTTTTTGTGAAAGAAAATACAACTTTGGACATTCTTAATGATCATACTTGTTCTTCCCCTAATATCTCTCCTCTTGGTGAAGATATTTTGGTAGAAGAATCAATTCATGAGAGTTTTGAGAATCCTAGTCATTTATCTCCTTTTACCTCTCTTAGTGGACAATACATTCACAACCAATTTAACAAAACTATAGGAAATCATGACAATAAAATTTATTATTCTCCTAGTATCTCTCCTAGTTGTGAAGGAGATACTTTGATGTTAGACAACACAATCAATATAGGTCATGAGTATCTTAGTTACCCCCCCTCAGTGAAACCTTTATTAAGCAAGCCGATGAAACCATTGTTCATTCCCCTACTTGTGATGAAGTCCTTTTAGAAGAACCAACCTTTGAATACCAAAAAAATTTGGCTTGTTGTTCTCCTAAAAACTCTCCTCCTAGGGAGAATATCACAGTGCAAGAAAATTAAAACAACAGTAATGTGTCTTCCCTAGATAAAAAGGTGACTCTAGATTTCCCTTCATTAAGGATACATTCAACCAAGAATGTTTAGGTTATGAATGTGCAAGTTTCCATTAGTTCGCCCTCGATCAATGGACCTCATTGATACCTCGTGGGACATCCTAAAAACCCTCTAACTCTTTACCCACCTTCACACAAACAACCAACTAAAAACCAACCTGAACTCATCCTTTACCCACCATGACCATCAACCTCCACCTCCACCTAAGCCAAATTTTACCCTTTGCCCACCTAATCATGATGTTGTTGCTCACACACACTACACTAGAAACAATATGCGACTACCACAACCCACCCCAACACCATTACCTTTGCCTAATTTACCTCCTCCTCCTTGATTAAGGGAGTACAATCTTATTGAACAACTTAAGAGCACTCCCAAAAAGATATCCCTATGGGATTTACTCCAAAATTCACCTACCTATCACACTATGCTTTAAACGGCATTAAAACAAGTTCCTATCCCTTCTAATGTGCAACTGAATGATATAGCATCCATAATTCAAGGATTGAATGCTGACATTGTTCTCCACCAAAATGAACTCCCCCCTTTGGACATGCAAAAACAAAATAAAGCTTTCAGGATCATTTCTCAATACAATACCATAGGGGTAAAGTGAACCCTTTTTTATAATGGCTCCACTCTTAATGTGTGTAGCATAAACCTCTTAGATAGGCTTCATGTGGATAAATCAAAAAACCAACTGAATTCTTTATCTATTAAGGGCTTTGAAAATGAAGAGAAGAAACTGCTTGGTGTGATCATTTTTCCTATTATAGTTGGAGTGGCCACATTTCAAACACCGATCCATGTCATGCCTCATAATATTTCATATAATCTTCTTTTAGGAAGACCATGGATTCATGAGATGAATGTAGTGCCTTCAACTCTTCATCAAAAAATGAAATACATCTACAACAACAAAGTGTGCACACTCGATGCTGATCATGAGCCTTATAGTGTCTTGCAACTTGAGAAAAAAAGAGTTAACCCCTTACACACATTAACACCAACCATACAAGTGGAACCTATGCAACAAAACAACAACAAAAAACACATTGACGAAGTCATGAAGCTATTAGACGATGATTGGGGTTCCATAGATTTCACACTTACACTCATGGGAGAATATAAGATCTTGGAAGACCCTTCAAAAGCATCCACCCCAACAACTTTATACCAAAACATAACAAATTATACAACAACCTTTGACGAACACAACAACGAACAATCACCTGATTCAAAAGAAACAAAAAAGCTTTATGGCAAAGGTTACGAATTTATGAAACAACTTGGATATAGTGGGAAAGTATGTGGTGATAATGAACAAGGTATTTTCACCCCTATAGATCATATCACACAAAAAAAAGCTTATGGTCAAGTGATTATTGTCCTTTGATAGAGATCGCCAAGCCTTCACTCAACATCAACACTATTGCAAAACATCCTTCTACAAAAATAGACACTAGTGGTCTTGATGGTTATCCTTTGCAAACAAATACACCTTCGCTTCATGTCAATGTCATCTCACAAAACACTAATGAATTTTATTCATTAGATTTTACACCCTCCCATAAAGGAGAGAACAAAACCTCACAATCTAAAGAGTCTGTTGTACATATGACATCTTGTACTAAGAAAGAAAACTCTTTGTCACAAACTATAGGACCACCTTCTCCCATTGATCAAGAGGGTATCTTGTCAACACTTCTCCAAGATCACTTGATCACCCTTCTTTCAATAACTCAAAAGAAATTTTATTACAAGACTTCATTTTGTGCATATCATAGAGTTCACAATCATTCTACTAATGAATGTAAGGCTTTGGGTAATAAAATTCAACATCTTCAAGAGTTTGGCATGCTTCCCTATGTGGGGGAACCTAATTCCTCTAATTGATATTGATTTCCTACACTTCATTCATCATTTCGGCTCACTCTTGTCCCACATTTAGTGGGGGCAAGAGGTTTAGTATCCTTATCCCCGTATGTCACATGTCGTTGTCTCTTTTGGCTAGATGTTAACCTTTCATGAACATAAAAGAGAAAGCTTGGGATGTGGATGAAATGTATTAAGTTGGCTCACATATGACATATTACCTTTGGCATAGGGATTTCTGAATAATTTCTCATGTCTTCTTCTTCTAATTTAAAGCAATTGCTCACAGTACTGGTGTTCGCAACCACTTTAAAGTGGGGGCATACATCGACACTCACATTTCATTGTGTGGTTTCTTTCTTCTTGCAATGCATCCTTTTCTTGGTGGAGTCATTGGGATTGATTCCCTTCAAGATTTTGATACTTCTTTCATACATCCTCTCTTGGAAACATTAATCACAATGTTCCCTAAGATGAGACCTTGCACGAACTAAGAAAAATCCCTATGAAAATTCCTTACACTACCTTGCATTTACAATGTCTATGAGCATCAAGCATATGAAGTTTTTCTTACATCATACTGCTCAAAAATCATTGTGGCGCCTTATTAAAGTTAGCAAGAGGTATGACTTTAGAATTGTTTGAGCAGGAATCCCATTTCGAGGCATGACTTTTCCCCACAGCCACCTATGTGTTTGTGAGCACATATCGGCCTTATGTGTCTCACCCTTTAACCTTCTCACCTAGCAGACAACCAAGAGTTTTGTCAGCCCAGAGTGAGTATACATTTTCTTTTTCAAATAGCCTAGGTCTGATTCACAATGAGCTAGACAAATGATCAAAGCTTGATCCACCTTTTTATTCAATTTTCTAGTTCTTTCCATTGCATAATTGTGTATCTTGTTTTGTTGCAAATCATTCACCCTTGTGTGTGTCCTTTTGCACTCATGTTGGTTTGACTTAGGATCTTGGATCCTAGGGGCTTGATCACTTCCTTCATCCTTGTCATCCTAGATCATCCGCATTGGTATGATTGGACTCCTCTTGAATAGCTACTTTAGCGGGAGTTTGAAGCAAGTGCATCCTCTCACTAAAGTGGGCGCTTAATGTGTCACCAAAAAGTGTATAACTTGCTTGATATGGGAATAATTGATGATAAATTAGACTTAATGAGGCCTTGATTTAGTTTTGTGAGGTGTTTTACAAATCCACATTAGGTCTTGGGCACTTGCAAATTGAATAAAATGCATTTATTGATGCTTTGTAAAGGTGTTGTATCACATCTTCACCATAATATAATAATTCTCCTAAATAACCTTTCCAAGACCTATTTCACAGTGTTGTAAAGTCTTGTCACAAACATTCACTCTCCTAGGCTTGTCATCAATATTTACACCTTTCTTATGCTTTAAATGGGCCCTTTATACACTTACAAGATTTACTTAAGTGTCATATTCAAGAAGAACCCGATAAACATTATTTAAATTATCAGAATTCCTGAAATCCACTTAAAAATACCCAAGTGGACTAAGTCTCCATTTGTGGCGACTTAGTCCTATTTGGCTCAAAAGTTAAAATAAATTTAAAATTCTTTTGGGTTTTAATTCCTTGAGACATAAGGTGTCCCTATGATGAGGTATTTTTTGGAATTAAGGCATAATTATGTATAAATATAGGGTTTTCCCTCTCATTTGACCTAATAATTCATAACTCATCATTCATCATGTTCTCAAGTCAAGCAAGCTAGGGTTTTATCATTGTAAATCATTAAGATAGCTTCCAAGGACATTCAAGGGTAGATTCTTCATGTTTTGCTGCTGAAATTAAAGACCAAACATCATAGCAAGGTATTAACTCCATTTTTGCATGCTTCATTACATTCTTTCTTCATTTGGTTTAATTACCTAGAAAGGGGTTTGACCAAGGCAAACCCCCATTCCCTAACATTCACCATTTCTTTCTCTTTCATTGTGTCTTTGCATATTTATGCACTTTGAGGGTTTGAAGATCATTGAAGAGAAGGTTGAAAACTTATTGATGACATCTCCTTGTTGACCAAGTCAAAATATCAACAAAAAGTCACTTTTAGGCCCAAAAATTAGAGTTTCAAAAGTGAACTCTTGTAGGGAACCGAAGTGTAGACCGATGGCTTCCATTTCCACTTTCAAATTTTGAGAAATTCAGAAGTGGACAAAGTCACTAGTAGTGGCGACTTAGTCCCACTGAACCTGTTTTTCAAAGGTTTTTGTAGATTTGGATACCCATTTGGCTAAAATGGGTTTATGAGCAATTTTCTCGAAACTGGGACTAAGTCGCCTAGCCTGGTGTAAATGTCCCAATCAACATTTTCAAGATTCTAGAATCTCTCCACATTAGATTTCAAATTCCAGGTGCACCTCTCTAGTTTTGTTCAATTATTTCATCATTTACTTGTATTTTTAAGTGTTTTTGCATATCACAATGTGTTTTCAAACACTTCATATTTCTTGGATTTAGCATCAATAAGTCATCTTTACTTTAGTTTATTGCACTTATACATCATAAATTAGGCATATTCCATCCCTCTTTACATTAATCTTGAATGAGGGCATTGCCCATTTTGGCCCATCTCTCTCCTCTTAGGTGAAAACCCCTAGAAATGTGAAAGAGCATTAGGGTACCAAAATCTTTATCCACAACTTAATAATTAAATAAAATACATGCTTTTATTTAGCTAATAGATGAGACATTTTTTGTCTCATCATCTCCCCCATAGCTAAAATGTTGCAAGTCCTGCAACTTATAGTGAGCTTTGAGAGCCAATTTTTTCACTTTTATTGCAATTGCTCTAGGGATTTTCTGGGAGGTGTGGTCACGCCCACAAAAGGATATAAAATTCATCGCAAAACCTATCTTGGGAATTGGACATTCTAGCAGGTGACTAATATCTCTTCATGGACGTTCATTTACTTGTCAAACCGGGGAATGTATACTTGAAATGGAGCAGCACTATATGTGCACTAAGAACTAGTTTCAGTCATAACTTAATGGAAATAAATACTTGGAAAGAAATATACCTACACTACAGGAAAGTAATACAAATTTCTCTTAACTCAACCATAGTTTAACCAAAGAAGAAATCTTAATAGCTACGACTGAGAAACGAACTATGAACTGGCCTTATGCTACAGGAACAAACACAGGGATGGATTCCCGATGCTGCAGGAACAATATAAGATTGAGTTTTCATAGAAACTTCAAAGATGAAATCTAACTGATGATCAACAGCAAAGGAATAGCTAACTAACTAACTACAGATACTTACTAAGTGGGCCCCCTTAGCAAGCATCAACTAATTACGCAAGTGTTGAACTCAGAACTTCATCAATCTTTATTCATAAACTCATAATGGTATACATTGTTCTGTTCATATGAAAAATAACAACAAACTCTGTTTCTTGTCATACAGATTCTACTTTTTATTATCATACTGACTCTTACATGATATCTTTCTATCTCACTATGCTTCTATGCTTGCTCACTCACGCAGGAGGAGCACTTATTTAAATTAGGAAAACAACTAACTAACCCTAACAGAGAAAGATGTGGATGTGAAATGTATCCTAAAATCAAGGAACAGACTTCATAAATGAGTTTATCTGTTCAACCCGATCCAGAGAGAATTAGCACTCCACTCTTTCCAGATTGACTGACATTTAAAATTCTTCCCAACAATTTCGGTCAAAGAGTCTTCACCAGAGCTTCCTCGAAGTCGTGCAGGAAATGGACTTTACTGCAAGGCCGAGATCGGCTGCACTTGACTCAATCATACTTTCTCCAACAACCTATGAAACACAAGCTAACAAATGAGAAAGAAAAGTCGCATGGCACATACACAATATCCATTCATTAATCACATATTTAAATCTATTTCATCATTCAAAAACTATATGTGTTATACCAATCATTTAGGGAGTCAAACGGGGTAATAAATATAGACATGTCAACATGATAGGCTGTAGGAACATGAAAGTGTATTGCTACAAAATATCCCCCAATAAAAGGTTTCAAAAAAGTTAAACAATCATGAACAACAAAAGTAAAGGTTTTAAAAGTATACCATGATATCCAAACTATGAGCATATTTTGGGCTCATCATTTTCCCCCTACTTAACCCAATGCTAGTCCTCCAACATTAAACTTTCTGGTGGTCTCTCTAAAATCAGTGGTTGCGGCATGACTCTGAAATGGAGTTCCAAATTTGTAATAAAAACCTCTGAAAATCTGCCACCTTTCATACCTACGAGGTTTTGTATCTTCATTAATATTTGTATCTTGGTAAGGATAAAGGGGCCACATTAGCACAGGAGGTCTAAATGTCAATGAGAACCACAATTCAAACCTCTTTTGAAGACCCAGTTATATATATTTTCTTGATTGTTTGAGAGCTGCTATAAAATTTAGGGAACTGTGAAGTTCGGACCTTCTTAACCCAATAGTTAATCTCTCCCACCTCTTCTCAATTCTGGAGTATGACAGCCTCCAAAATGAGTATGGATGTTCCTGAAACTCATCATATACCTATTTTCTGAGATCAAATATTTTCATCCTGGCTGTATCATTATTAAATCCATATGCCATAATAAGCCAGGTTTTCAACATTGCATGGGGGTCTAAACTCTCAGGGCGCAATGGAACAGGCTCATTCCTTTCAGCTTCTTCATATGCTTCCCATTGCCTGCCATAATTTGCTTCATTTTCCACCCAAGACATAAGTGATCTCAAATGGATATCGCCAATGTACAGAAGGGGATTCCACTCTATTTCAAATGGAATTATAAAGCCATGTAAATAAAATTCACACAAAGAATTCCTTAGCCAATTAGGAGCTGCCTGGTATGCATCATGGAATTCTTTAGCAGTGTGAATAATAGGATCTTGATTTCTAGAAATTCTCATTAGTTGGAACCACAAGAATTGTTCCTTGAGGCACAGAGCATAAACTCTGGGTGGTGGTCTACATTCCATAATCTGACCAGTTACCTTCAGCATTTCATCCATTTTCTCTTTTAACTCTAGAATTTCCTGTTTCTGCCTTTCAATTTTCTTTTTTAGTTTCTTCTTTTCTTCCTCCCATAGACTTTGTTGCATTTCAGTTTGGGCTAGGTGGCAGAAAGTCAGGGTTTGCAATGTAACCAGTCTCCATGTAGCTTTGACATATTGCAAAAACTCAATCAAAAATGTCTTTTTGTAGACAACAATGGCTTGACAAGTTGCAGGGGGAAATGTAGCTTCACTGGCCATGTCCAATTGTTCAATTTGTTCCTCCCCTTGCTGCAAGATGAATTACTGTTGTTGTAGTGGAGAAGACTGCGCTTCCTCCAAAATCTACATAGCAGCTGCTGCCAAGTCATCAAGACTTGGTACCCCCCTTTCATTATGCTCAACTTCCCTTGTCTCAATTTGTTCTTCTTTAGGAACGAATGAACTCTGTGCAGCACTCTCAGACACATTCTGAGAAACATCATATTTAGACTCTATAGATTCTTCTAAAATTATAATAACCTCAGGTTGAGGTGAAGCAAGGGAGGCTTTACATTGTTTCCTTGTGGAAACTCTTCTTGGCAATGGTGCAGCTATAGGAGGTGCTCTTGTAGCCTTCCTCTTTCTGAACTATCTAGAGGGTTTTGCCTTGTTAGAGGATGATGGTGAACTAGTGAAGACAACAGTTGTTGTTGTAGGAGAAATTACTGCAGGGGAAGATGTTGCAGGAGGTGAGCATTGCCTTTTCTAAGGACAAGGGTCAAATTCCAGTGTTTGTTCCACCCCAGATGACTCTCCTGCCTTTGTCTTTCCTTTTTCTCGCCTACTAGCAAACCTAGTTTGTACCCAGGCAGAGGGTTTTGGTGTGAGAGCTGCAGGACTAGGTGCTATAGGAACAGATGACCCTTGCCTTGTTCTTCTACTGGTAGATGCTATTTCTTCTTTCTTTTTCTGAGGCCGTGGGATAAGTGCCCTAGGGGGTTCTAGAATTTGCAAGCTCTTTTGGGCAACAAATTCTTGCCAGGAAAGAGGTGATACATCTCTCAAAGAGTGTTCAATCAACAATTTTATAAGGCCATGGTGAGCAATAGAATTATCTTTCCCCTATTGGGTTCTGTGGGCACATTGTTCTAGAAATTTTAACAAAAAGTTTAGAACATTTACAGCTAACCCATGCCTCATATGACTTAACAATTTGAAATGGTAAGAATGCAGGTAAGAAAAATTTCCTTCACATGTTAAATACTTGATTATGAAAGCAGCGTATTCTAGATATGGAGGAGGCAATGACACTCGCTTGCATCCCTGCTTAGAAACTTCCAAGGGTCCGTCAGTGGGTATTGTAAATTCCACCCTTGCAGAGACAGCATCTGAAGAAAAATTCTCTCCAATGGCTGGAAGCCCGGTTACCTCTGCAATTATTTCTTCAGTTACAACAACTGTTAGACCCCATACTATAGCTTCTCCTTCAGAAAGGGTTCTCAAAAATTCACCTGTAGCCTCCTCATTGAAAGCATTTAAACTCAAAAAGTAATTCAACCATCCACAGAGGCTGAATGCTTGGACTGTTTGAGGATTTTGCATTAATAACTCATGACTACAGGCTCATTTCTCACCAGTTGACCACCCATGTTCATAGTTTTTCCTTAGCTGAACTCAACTCTTTGCTGAAAATCTAAAAAATTCCCTTTCTGTTCTGGTTCTTTTCTATCTCGCCGTCACTTTTTCTTCTTTACCAAAAATGAACTTTTTGAACAAGTAGTTTTAATTGTAATTTACATTGAAAAACATGCAATGAAAAAGACATGCGATCATATTTGGAAAGTACTAGAAAATAATAAAAAAATATTATCTAAGCAGTTGTGGCAGCGATGAAAAGACAAGTTTAAAAAGTGGATTATCCTGCCCCCTACTTAGAGTATGACATGTGTCCTCACATGTACTAAAGAATAGGCAGAGGTTGGGTAATAATGACTAATACAGACACAACAGTAAATGAATAAAATCAAATAAATCAAATATGTGATAATAAAAGATACGGCGTACCTTTCAATAAATTCTTGTACGTGTTGAGAAAGATGACGGCTTCGGCATGAGGTGACAGTTGGGAATGATATCATAATTAAGGGTGGTGTGGATGAATGAGGTGGATGGGTGACGTGGGCGGATGAGATTGAATGGATGGAATGGATGGATGGAACGGAAGATAAAGAAGTGAGATGTGGAAACAAGTGGAAATGAAGAAAAAGGGTTTCCTTAAAAAGGAAACCTTTATTATGAGCATGCATTTCAAAATTACGGTGAAGCTGCAGGAGAAAGGCTAAAGCCTTTGGCTATAGGAAGATTAGCGGCAAGATCCTGCACAAACTGCTGCATGAATTCTTCTTTTGAGACTGGTTTATGGTACAACTGGAGGTAGTGTCCATTAACTGAAAGATTGAATCTAACAGGATCAATTGTAACAAGTTGAACTGCACCATTAGCAAATACATTCTCAATTTCATACGGGCCCAACCATCTGGTATGTAGTTTTCCTAGACTGTCCTTATATTGTGAGTCATAAAGTAGAGCCCAATCACCTACTTTGAATTTATTTTCCTTAATGTATTTATCATGCCACCTTATTCTTTGATTCTGTATTATCTCAGTGTGCTGCAGGGCACGCTTTCAGAGTTCATCCAGAGCATTGAGCTACATGATTCTGTCTTTTTGTGCATTTGTTAAATCTATGTCCATCTCTAATGCTATTCTTAGAGTCTTGTGTTCGAATTCTATTGGCATCATAGTTGTTTTACCATACACCATTTCAAAAGGTGTATATCCTATAGCAGACTTCCAGGTAGTACAGTAGGCCCATATAGCTTCTGGTAACCTTGTGGCCCAGTCTTTCCTATGTAAATCTACAGTTTTAGTCAAAATGGCCTCTATATCCCTATTGGTGACCTCAACCTAGCCATTGGCCTGGGGGTGATAAGGAGTTGATTTCCTGTGCCATATATTGTATTCATTGACTAAAGTTGTGATAAGTGTAGAAGTAAATTGTGCTCCTTGATCTGTCACTATCTCCCTAGGGACACCAAACCTAGTAAATATTTCCTCATAGAGGAATTCAGCCACTTTATTATCCCTATCATGTTTCATAGGTTTAGTCTCTACCCATTTTGTGACATAATCTGTGCATACAAGGATGTAGGACTTACCATTGGAAGGTGGATCAATTGGTCCCACAAAATCTAGTCCCCATTTGTCGAAGGGTGTAACTACAACTTGTGGAAATAGAGGCATCTCATCAGAGTGAGTTGGTCTTCCCATCCATTGGCATATGTCACATCTCCTGGTATACTTGGCTGCATCTCTATGCAAGGTTGGTCAATAGTAACCAGTATTTAAAATTTTCATTATTGTCCTTTTGGAAGCAAAATGTCCACCACACTGCTCATCATGGCTTGCATGTAGTATATCATGAGTGTCCTCCTCTGGTACACATCTCCTCATAACTTGATCTGGCCCTCTATAAAACATGCAATCTGCAATCCAAGAAAAGTTAAAAATTTTCTTGACCAATAATCTATTTTCCTTAAGGGAGAATTGAGGAGGAGTTCTTGTTGCCAAATAATTTGCTATATTAGCATACCATGGGTGAATAACCTTGATTGTAAATAGGTTCTCATCAAGAAAGGAGTCTTTGATAAGTGCAGAGTCATCTTGCCTTTGAATTCTAGAAATGAAATCAACAACTACGTTGGCTTTACCTAGCTTGTCCACAATTGTAATGTCAAATTCCTGCATCAGCAATAACCATCTTGCCAATCTCCCAGATATTGAGGCCTTGTTCATGAGATAGCAGATTGTTGCATGATCAGTGTGGACAAATATCTGATAACTAGTGATGTAGTGCCTAAATTTATTGAGGGCCTAGATGATTTCCAACATTTCTTTTTCTGTAATAGTGTAGTTTAATTCAACCCCTTTTAGATTTTTGCTTATGTAGTAGAGTGCATGTTCTGTCGAACCATCCTTCTGCCCTAACACTGCTCCAATTGCATAATCCAATGCATCAGTATGAATATGAAATGGAAGTGACCAATCAGGTCCTTTCAGAACAGGTGCATGTGTAATGGAAACTTTCAAGTCAAGAAATAATTTTTCACATTCCTTTGTCCAAGAAAAATCTGCATCTTTCTTTAGCATATTGTATAAGGGGCCTACTATTTGGTTGAAGTCCTTGATGAATCTTCTATAGTATCTAGCATAGCCTAGAAAGCTCTGTACCTCCTTCTGCTTAGCAGGAGAGGGTAACTTAGAGATGACCTCAATCTTAGTAGGATCAACCTAAATTCCTATAGCAGAAATATAGTGACCGAGCACTATTCCCTCCTGCATCATCATGAAGCACTTTTGACTATTTAGTGATAGGTTGTGATCTTCACATCTCTGTAGTACTTTCTCCAAGTTGGCTTGAGCTTCCTTAAATGTCGTACCATAAAGAGTAAAGTCATCCATGTATATTTCCATGCAATCATATGAGATGTCTAAGAAGATGCTTATGACTGCCCTCCGGAAAGTTACAGGAGCATTACAGAGATCAAAAGGAAAAACTGAATAGGCAAAGGTTCCCCAAGGGCATGTAAAAGTAGTCTTTTCTTGATCTTCAGGAGAAATCTTGATTTGATTGTACCCACTGAAGCCATCCAAGAATGAGAAGTACTTTTTCCCAGCTAAATTATCTAGAACTTGATCAATGAATGGAAGAGAAAAGTAATCTTTCTTTGTTGCCAAGTTGAGCTCTCTATAATATACACATACCCTCCATTTTCCTCCTTTCTTAGGAACAATGACCAATGGGGAAACCCATTGACTATTGGAGATTGGGTAGATAAAGCCAGCTGTTAACATTTTCTACAATTCTTCTTTAACAATTTCTCTCAAAGCTAGATTAATTCTTCTTTGAGGTTGCCTGATAGGTTTGAAGTCA
>VDFB02380842.1:39206-141820 GCA_007258455.2 Sequoia sempervirens | reverse complement strand
AAGGATTAGTGTGTCACAGTACTACTGGCCCTCTATAACATCTTGCACCATCCTTGTCTCATTGTAGGCCACCTGCCATCCATGAATGGGGATCCCAATGATATGATAGATTTCATGAATTGATTTAAAATTTTCATTTATTATAAAATTGATTGAAGGCTATTCAATTTTCTAATGATTATACTATGAAATATGTATTTTACAAGTTTTCTTTTGTTAGTACTCATAAGAAAGATTGATGGTTATTTAATTTATTAATGATTTTTTTATAATATTATGTATATTTTTAATTTTATTTATTATTGTAATATAATTTTAAGGATATATACTTCATAAGAAAAAATTCATATGAAAAATTGAAAGTGATTTAATTTACATTAATGATTTTTCTATATAATGTATATTTTTCAAGTTTATTTTAGTGTTGTAATCCTTTTAAGTATATACACTTGATAACTCTTTATAATTGAAAGTGTTATTCTTTTCGTTATTTTCAATATATTGAAGATCGTTATTTCCTCCTTGATCCTTTGTTTCATTATAGTTATCTTAAGTTTCACAATAAAAGAAAAGATTTATGTGTAATAGTGAAAATTATATACTATGTTGATTCTTCTTTAGTTTTAGGCCCACTTTGATGGAATGTCTTAATATAGTTTACATATTGTAAAATATCACAATCTTGTGTGAACTTTCATTCATTATCTGATCCTTCAAATATCCCTTCCTTTTCTCATTTTCACATATTCAACCTTATCTCATCTACTTCACATATTTTTATACATTTGATATTTTTTATACACTTGATGTATAACCTTTCATTCCATGCATAAAATTTAACCTTACCTTATGTTGGGTTAATCATGTAAGATGCGATCAAGCTTACATTACACAAAATTGATCCATAAAGTTTCAATTTAAAATTTAAAATTTTCTAGCTCTTAGTTATTCTATTCCTACCATGAGTTGGCTTGGTAAATGTCTCTCATGACTTATTAATATGTAGTGGTATTGAAATTTTGTATATAATCATTCATCATTTATTTCCATTCATTATTATCAAATTTATATTTAATCATTATTAGATAATCATGCATATATTCTATGCATTAAGAGGATAAACATTCTAGGAATATTTTGATTTGGAGTATTAAAAGGAATCTAATATTGTATCATTATTATAAATAATTTTAATGATAAATAATTATCTCTATTCAATTTCATAACTATAAGGATAGCATAGCCAAGGGGCATCATTTAGGATAACATGACACTCATAGTCTAATGATATCCTTAGGTTATTTTTACATATTATGAGAGCATGAAAATTAGCAAAGAATGTTCTTTAATTTAACATAAGTTTAGAAATTATACAATGCATAAAATCACTTCTATTGGCAATAGATCATCTTTATGTATAAAACCATATTCACATTATGTTGGAATAATCTTTTAGGTGTAGGTTTGATCTAAAATAAATTATTATTTTTTAGATAAAAGGCCTGAGCCAAGTAATTTGCATTAAATATAGAAAGAAACTTAAAAAAGCCAAAATTATAGTACTGCCAGCTCCATATCACTAAGATACTAGATACAATTTCAACTTAATACTAGCCTGAAAATAAACAACGAGAATCCAATACTGACTTCAACCACTTGAAGCACTTGAAAATAAACTACATAATATCTTTATTTCTCTATGCAAATTTTTGAACCACTTGACCCCTTTTGTGCAACATGTATGAAACTACAAAATACTTTACTTTAAACATTTCAATCATAGATCTAAAATAAATTTGATCTAGACTATTTTGATAGTTGGGATGAATACATATAAGAAAAATCTATTTGTAGGTTTGAGAAACCTAGATTTCAGAGCTAAACAAAAGTTATTTCATCTCCATGAATGTTAGAGCTGATAATCTTATCCATTTTACATTCAATAAAATGAAAAGTCAAAATATATTGATTTATAAACCAATTTCTTTGTTATATTAATATAAGTTAATTTATGCTGTGTAGATTTTTTCTAGATTTAATAAAATAAAATTGTATTTTCTTTATAGTAAAATAATTAAGGGTGATAAAATCACCCTAACAATTAATTTAGATAGTCTGAGTATTATTCCTTTCACACACCCTCCATTTTACTATTTCTAAAATGTGGAACCCCCTTTTTACTTTGGTTTTAGTTTCCATAATTTATTTTTCCTACCCTTTGTCTTGAAGAGTGTTATTACTAGATTACAAAGTAGATACCAAAAGCTACTACAAGATACCACATAAGACTTGTGGAACCTAAGTTCAATAAGGAAGATGGAGTGAAAGACGCCTTATAAGGTTCATGCCTTTCTAGGAGACAAAGAAAAGATATATGTATGTAATATATATAAGAGATAAGAGAAGAGATGAAACAAGTGAGTGGTAAATAAGAATGTGAAGATAGGATAGAAGATAGTATAGAGCATAGACTAAGACTTGTTATTGTACCTATCATATGAACATATATTTATATGGATTTATAATGATTGAACAATATATATTTTATATTCATATTTAATTTGAATATGAAATGAATTTGAATATAGTTTTCGTACCACAAAAACTATTTTCACTCATTGTATCCTTGGGGGTGTAAACTAACTAAATAAGGGATATCAGTGTACAAATATTTGGACTATTATTCCACCTTTCCTCTTGCCAACATTGGTTCTATTATTTGTACCCTAGAGTTAGTTTTGAGTAAAATATAGGGTAAGGAAAAAATAGTAGTGATAAAAAAGAGGATTGTAACAACAAGGAAATTTCTTTTATAGACACAAATCTTAGGTACTACAGTTCTAAGAGGGGGGTAGGAACTAAAGGGATGAAAATTGGAAAGGGGGAAGGAATCTAAAAATATTCCTAAAAATATATAATTGTTCAAAATTTAAACTAACCATGGGGTATATAAGGATTAATGGAAATATTGATCAAGAAAACCCATGGAAAAAGGAGATACATGTGTAATGGCGTGAATTTGCACCCCTTGCAAATTCCATGTTTGCATGCCTCCTACATTAGATGATTAAGTCCAATAATGTAATTACATGCTCTTCATCCATTTTCCATCCACTTGGTGACCTGTGTTCATCTCGATGGGGGATATTCTATTTGGGATGCTAGTGCGGCATGTAGACGTCTATGCAGTGCATTGTCATCCTGACAGGAGTCCTGACTCTAGAATTTATAGAGTTGCTCTCCTCCATTTGATGTGAAGTGTAACATCTCCTACCCTTTAGACCAGCTTTGAATAGATCCTTTGTCTCCATTTTTTCCTTCAAATTTCTATCTTACTCATTCAACTCATCTTCCTGGCATTCCTCTTCATCACTCACTTTTAGCTCCTTCAAGTTCTATCACCTCCATTGAAGCTGCAAGTTGGTATTTTTTATTGGTTTACTCTCTTTGTTGTTTTAGCAACGTCAATATTTGAAATATTACAAGCTCGCTCCTTCTCCCATTATCCTTGAGTGCTCATGGCTAAAGGTGATATCACTCCATCTTTTTATCTTGCATTATCATTTTAATATATCATATCATATTTTTTTTCAACGTATTGCTTGGTATTTTTATTTCAACATTTTCCTTTATCAAATTTCTCTAATCATTGCAATATTGGTTTTCTGTGGAGGTGGAAACATCAAAGTGGGGGACTAATCATGGAAGTACTCTAAACACAACACCAACATTTTCCTATTCTTATGTGTGTAGGTTGCTCATTGAGTGAATACCTTGAAGATGTTAACATGCAGGGAGGAAGGTGTGCTTTCCTCACCCTTCTTTGTCATTTCATAATTATATTAGTCATAGTGTTCCACATTAATATTCTATTATTTAGTCTCTCTTTTTTTCATCATATCATATCACATCCCTTAGGTCGTTAGTAAGTCTCCCTCAATTTTTGATTGTGCTTTATTCTTTCTACCAGTATGGGCATCAACACCCTTGCTGAGATGTCAATGCATCATGTTGTTGTTTGTTTCCTACATTGGAGTTCTCTATAACTTGATGAAGGTCATTATAGTCTTCTTCATTTAATTATAAATGTCAATCCAGGGCAGTATCCATGGTAATATGCAAGAGAGAGAATAAATCATTTCAAGGACATTCTTTTTCTACAAACAAAATTGAAAGGAAATACATGAAAGAATTTACTAGAATCAAATCTAATTTTAGAGCTAGTAAATGAAAGTGCTAGAATGAAATATATCTTAGGAATAATTCAAAGAGAAATTCTGGAAATGTAAATAATTGGGAATAGAAAGATTGCTAGAAAATAAACTATGAAATGAAAACTACAAACAACTACACTATTGCTGCTAAAAATTGAACTCTATTATTTTATTAAACTCAAGATTCCTCATTTGATTCCTTGATTGCAATGAATTTATAGAATTATTATCTTAAACTAATATGAAAGATGAGCCTTATAGTTGTGCAACAGCTTGCTAGAAGATAGGAACATGTATTGAGGGAAAAAGATAAGTCTTTTCTTCATCTTGTTGAGTCAATCTTCTTTGTCCATCCAAAACAAATATTAACATTTTTCAGCCCCTAAACAAGCTCCAAAAAGACATTTTAATGCTAAAAAATTCATGTCTTTCCCTTGTGTATCATTAAATCTCATAAAATAGATCCTAAATGCTTGCAAAAAGGTTCAAACTACCCAAAATTACCTCCTAGATATGCTCCATTTGTTTGCACAACCTACCTTAGATGCTTGGAACTGCACCCTAGATGCTCTCAATTGTTGTCCCTTAACTACTCATAGCAACACAAACTACTCAACCTATTCGTAAATGCTATCATACTTATCCTTCACTTAGATCCTTTTTAACTCTAGAAATTCTGGAGCATGAAAGAAAAGTTTTGAAGCATCGAACTGGTGAAGTTTTCTCTCAAACCACAAACTGGGTTTTTGAGAAATTTAATGGGTATAATTTTTTCCTTCTTGTTGAAGTAGAGATAGATTACAAAAAACCATTAACTATTTGTAGAAAATAACACCCTTTTCTCAAAAGATGGATCCATGCATTCAATTTTTTGTCAAAAGAGGAAAACCATGAGAAGAAGATGGCTAAATATTTGAACTCTGATGCTCCTCCTTCCTTTGAAATGGCAGCCTTCTCCATAATTTATGATTCTATTAGATGCATGGGTTATTGGAAAGATCTTGCAATCCTTCCTCACATTTTGCTACATGCATGACTGGATGCGGTTCCTTATCCTTTATCAGGCTGGTGAAGTTTTCTCTCAAACCATGAACTAGGTTTTTTGCAAAATTTAATGGGTTTTTTCCTTCTTGTTTCCTAATTTTTATCTAAAAATCTCAAGAACCTAGGTCGTAATTTTCAAGATATGATGAAATCTTGACTACTCCAACTAAAAATCCCTTACTTTCCTTAGCATGATCAATCTTGATAAACTTATGTGTCACCAAAAAGTGTATACCTTGTTTGATATGGGAATAATTGATGATAAATTTGACTTAATGAGGCCTTGATTTAGTGTTGTCAGGTGTTTTACACATTCACTTCAGGTCTTGAGCCCTTGAAAATTGAATAAAATGTATTTATTGATGTCTTGTAAAGGTGTGGTAAGGTGTTGTAACACATCCTCACCATAATATCATAATTCATTTAAATAACCTTACCAATACCTATTTCAAAGTGTTGTAAAGTCTTGTAACAAAATTTCACACTTTCCTAGGCTTGTCATCAATATTTACACCTTTCTTATGCTTTAAATGGCCCCTTTATACACTTACAAGCTTTACTTAAGTGTCCTATTGAAGAAGAACCTGATCAACATTATTTAAATTATCACAATTGCTGAAATCCACTTAAAAATGCCCAAGTGAACTAAGTCACCATTAGTGTCGACTTAGTCCCATTTGGCTCACAATTCAAAATAAATTTAAAATTCTTTCAAGTTTTTATTCCTTAAGACCTAAGGTCAGCCTGTGATGAGGTATTTTCAGGAATTAAGTCATAATTATCTATAAATATAGGTTTGTCCCTCTCATTTGACCTAATAATTTATAACTCATCATCATTCATCCATCATTCATCATGTTCTCAAGTCAAGCAAGCTAGGGTTTTATCATTGCAAATAATTAAGATAGCTTCCAAGGACATTCAAGGGAACATTCTTCATGTTTTTCTACAAAAATTAAAGATCAAATATCATGGCAAGGTATTAACTCCATTGTTGAATGCTTCATTACATTCTTTCTTCATTTGGTTTAATTACCTAAAAAGGGGTTTGACCAAGGAAAACCCCCATGCCCTAACATTCACCATTTCTTTCTCTTTCATTGTGTCTTTGAAAATTTAGGCACTTTGAGGGTTTGAAGATCATTGAAGATAAGGTTGAAGACTTATTGAAGACATCTCCTTGTTGAACAAATCAAAATATCAACAAGAAGTCAGTTTCAGGCCTGGAAATTAGAGTTTCAAAAGCAGGCACCTATAGGGAAGCAGAGTGTAGAACGAGGGCTTCCTTTTCCACTCTCAAATTTTTAGAAATTTATAAATAGACTAAGTCACCAATAGTGGAAAATTAGTCCCACTAAGCCTATTTTTTTGGATGTTTTTGTAGATTTGGATACCCATTTGGCCAAAACAAGTTTCTGAGTAGTTTTCCTAAAACTAGGACTAAGTCGCCCAACCTGGCATAAATGTCCAAGTCAACATTTTTAGTCAAATTTTCAAGATTCTAGAATCTCTCCACATCAAATTTAAGATTCTAGGTGCACCTCTCCAGTTTTGTTCAGTTATTTCATCATTTACTTGCATTTTTTAGGTGTTTTTGCATATCACAATGTGTTTTCCAGCACTTCATATTTCTTAGATTTTGCATCAATAATTCATCTTTCTTTTAGTTTATTCTACTTATACATCATAAATTATACATATTCCATCCCTCTTTACATTAATCTTGAATGAGGACAATTCCCATTTTGGCCCATCTCTCTCCTTTTGGGTAAAAAACCCTAGAAATGTGAGAGAGCATTAGGGTGCCAAAATATTTGTCCACATTTTGGTGAACCCAATAGTTGAATTCTTTTCTTTTCTGATTTGGAATCCTTTATCATCCTAGATATAGCTTGCAACAACATTGCATTAGGTTTTGCATTGTTTTGCATTCTAGGGTTTCAAAAACTTACATTAGTGAAAAGTTCATTTAGCTTGCATTATTGCATATAATTTCATTGAGAATTTCTAAAATTCTGCATCTCCATCTTAGGTATGCATCATACAAACTAAAAAGCATCAAAATCCATTGAAAATTTTTGGAAATTTTGAAAAAAACCCTAACTCAAACTAATCTGCCACTCTAGGTGACTTAGTCCTAGTCTAGATTTTTCACTATCTGATACAACATTAGAAACTTCATTTTTGTGCTTCCTAAGCCTTCTAGTATCAAATAAATATTTTGGAACATTTTTTTTATGCATCTCACTCAAAAAGATCAATTTAGGGTAGTCATTTTTTAAATCATTTCATTTACTTGAGCATCCTTAGATCTAAAAATGCTCACATTTATGAAATTTTGCATAACATGAATATAAGCACTTTTCACTTTTGCATACACAATGTTTCTATTCATCAAATTTTGCATAATTTTGATAAAATTTCCTTTCATTATTACATATACATTGTTTACATTCTTAAAATTTGCATATATTGGATAAAAAAAAATTCATCTTTGGAAATACATTATTTATATTGTTGCAACATTGCATGAAATGGTTACATGTGCTTTTCAGTTTTTTTCAAACAATGTTAATATCTTACATCTTTAGACATGTTAAAAAACATTTCCTATCCCCTCCCTATGAGAGTGTTTTTGTGAAAGAAAATACAACTTTGGACATTCTTAATGATCATACTTGTTCTTCCCCTAATATCTCTCCTCTTGGTGAAGATATTTTGGTAGAAGAATCAATTCATGAGAGTTTTGAGAATCCTAGTCATTTATCTCCTTTTACCTCTCTTAGTGGACAATACATTCACAACCAATTTAACAAAACTATAGGAAATCATGACAATAAAATTTATTATTCTCCTAGTATCTCTCCTAGTTGTGAAGGAGATACTTTGATGTTAGACAACACAATCAATATAGGTCATGAGTATCTTAGTTACCCCCCCTCAGTGAAACCTTTATTAAGCAAGCCGATGAAACCATTGTTCATTCCCCTACTTGTGATGAAGTCCTTTTAGAAGAACCAACCTTTGAATACCAAAAAAATTTGGCTTGTTGTTCTCCTAAAAACTCTCCTCCTAGGGAGAATATCACAGTGCAAGAAAATTAAAACAACAGTAATGTGTCTTCCCTAGATAAAAAGGTGACTCTAGATTTCCCTTCATTAAGGATACATTCAACCAAGAATGTTTAGGTTATGAATGTGCAAGTTTCCATTAGTTCGCCCTCGATCAATGGACCTCATTGATACCTCGTGGGACATCCTAAAAACCCTCTAACTCTTTACCCACCTTCACACAAACAACCAACTAAAAACCAACCTGAACTCATCCTTTACCCACCATGACCATCAACCTCCACCTCCACCTAAGCCAAATTTTACCCTTTGCCCACCTAATCATGATGTTGTTGCTCACACACACTACACTAGAAACAATATGCGACTACCACAACCCACCCCAACACCATTACCTTTGCCTAATTTACCTCCTCCTCCTTGATTAAGGGAGTACAATCTTATTGAACAACTTAAGAGCACTCCCAAAAAGATATCCCTATGGGATTTACTCCAAAATTCACCTACCTATCACACTATGCTTTAA
The DNA here is from genome assembly GCA_007258455.2 of Sequoia sempervirens. Classification (NCBI taxonomy): domain Eukaryota; kingdom Viridiplantae; phylum Streptophyta; class Pinopsida; order Cupressales; family Cupressaceae; genus Sequoia; species Sequoia sempervirens. The sequence goes on along the minus strand of VDFB02380842.1, from coordinate 132,965 downwards.
ACGGCATTAAAACAAGTTCCTATCCCTTCTAATGTGCAACTGAATGATATAGCATCCATAATTCAAGGATTGAATGCTGACATTGTTCTCCACCAAAATGAACTCCCCCCTTTGGACATGCAAAAACAAAATAAAGCTTTCAGGATCATTTCTCAATACAATACCATAGGGGTAAAGTGAACCCTTTTTTATAATGGCTCCACTCTTAATGTGTGTAGCATAAACCTCTTAGATAGGCTTCATGTGGATAAATCAAAAAACCAACTGAATTCTTTATCTATTAAGGGCTTTGAAAATGAAGAGAAGAAACTGCTTGGTGTGATCATTTTTCCTATTATAGTTGGAGTGGCCACATTTCAAACACCGATCCATGTCATGCCTCATAATATTTCATATAATCTTCTTTTAGGAAGACCATGGATTCATGAGATGAATGTAGTGCCTTCAACTCTTCATCAAAAAATGAAATACATCTACAACAACAAAGTGTGCACACTCGATGCTGATCATGAGCCTTATAGTGTCTTGCAACTTGAGAAAAAAAGAGTTAACCCCTTACACACATTAACACCAACCATACAAGTGGAACCTATGCAACAAAACAACAACAAAAAACACATTGACGAAGTCATGAAGCTATTAGACGATGATTGGGGTTCCATAGATTTCACACTTACACTCATGGGAGAATATAAGATCTTGGAAGACCCTTCAAAAGCATCCACCCCAACAACTTTATACCAAAACATAACAAATTATACAACAACCTTTGACGAACACAACAACGAACAATCACCTGATTCAAAAGAAACAAAAAAGCTTTATGGCAAAGGTTACGAATTTATGAAACAACTTGGATATAGTGGGAAAGTATGTGGTGATAATGAACAAGGTATTTTCACCCCTATAGATCATATCACACAAAAAAAAGCTTATGGTCAAGTGATTATTGTCCTTTGATAGAGATCGCCAAGCCTTCACTCAACATCAACACTATTGCAAAACATCCTTCTACAAAAATAGACACTAGTGGTCTTGATGGTTATCCTTTGCAAACAAATACACCTTCGCTTCATGTCAATGTCATCTCACAAAACACTAATGAATTTTATTCATTAGATTTTACACCCTCCCATAAAGGAGAGAACAAAACCTCACAATCTAAAGAGTCTGTTGTACATATGACATCTTGTACTAAGAAAGAAAACTCTTTGTCACAAACTATAGGACCACCTTCTCCCATTGATCAAGAGGGTATCTTGTCAACACTTCTCCAAGATCACTTGATCACCCTTCTTTCAATAACTCAAAAGAAATTTTATTACAAGACTTCATTTTGTGCATATCATAGAGTTCACAATCATTCTACTAATGAATGTAAGGCTTTGGGTAATAAAATTCAACATCTTCAAGAGTTTGGCATGCTTCCCTATGTGGGGGAACCTAATTCCTCTAATTGATATTGATTTCCTACACTTCATTCATCATTTCGGCTCACTCTTGTCCCACATTTAGTGGGGGCAAGAGGTTTAGTATCCTTATCCCCGTATGTCACATGTCGTTGTCTCTTTTGGCTAGATGTTAACCTTTCATGAACATAAAAGAGAAAGCTTGGGATGTGGATGAAATGTATTAAGTTGGCTCACATATGACATATTACCTTTGGCATAGGGATTTCTGAATAATTTCTCATGTCTTCTTCTTCTAATTTAAAGCAATTGCTCACAGTACTGGTGTTCGCAACCACTTTAAAGTGGGGGCATACATCGACACTCACATTTCATTGTGTGGTTTCTTTCTTCTTGCAATGCATCCTTTTCTTGGTGGAGTCATTGGGATTGATTCCCTTCAAGATTTTGATACTTCTTTCATACATCCTCTCTTGGAAACATTAATCACAATGTTCCCTAAGATGAGACCTTGCACGAACTAAGAAAAATCCCTATGAAAATTCCTTACACTACCTTGCATTTACAATGTCTATGAGCATCAAGCATATGAAGTTTTTCTTACATCATACTGCTCAAAAATCATTGTGGCGCCTTATTAAAGTTAGCAAGAGGTATGACTTTAGAATTGTTTGAGCAGGAATCCCATTTCGAGGCATGACTTTTCCCCACAGCCACCTATGTGTTTGTGAGCACATATCGGCCTTATGTGTCTCACCCTTTAACCTTCTCACCTAGCAGACAACCAAGAGTTTTGTCAGCCCAGAGTGAGTATACATTTTCTTTTTCAAATAGCCTAGGTCTGATTCACAATGAGCTAGACAAATGATCAAAGCTTGATCCACCTTTTTATTCAATTTTCTAGTTCTTTCCATTGCATAATTGTGTATCTTGTTTTGTTGCAAATCATTCACCCTTGTGTGTGTCCTTTTGCACTCATGTTGGTTTGACTTAGGATCTTGGATCCTAGGGGCTTGATCACTTCCTTCATCCTTGTCATCCTAGATCATCCGCATTGGTATGATTGGACTCCTCTTGAATAGCTACTTTAGCGGGAGTTTGAAGCAAGTGCATCCTCTCACTAAAGTGGGCGCTTAATGTGTCACCAAAAAGTGTATAACTTGCTTGATATGGGAATAATTGATGATAAATTAGACTTAATGAGGCCTTGATTTAGTTTTGTGAGGTGTTTTACAAATCCACATTAGGTCTTGGGCACTTGCAAATTGAATAAAATGCATTTATTGATGCTTTGTAAAGGTGTTGTATCACATCTTCACCATAATATAATAATTCTCCTAAATAACCTTTCCAAGACCTATTTCACAGTGTTGTAAAGTCTTGTCACAAACATTCACTCTCCTAGGCTTGTCATCAATATTTACACCTTTCTTATGCTTTAAATGGGCCCTTTATACACTTACAAGATTTACTTAAGTGTCATATTCAAGAAGAACCCGATAAACATTATTTAAATTATCAGAATTCCTGAAATCCACTTAAAAATACCCAAGTGGACTAAGTCTCCATTTGTGGCGACTTAGTCCTATTTGGCTCAAAAGTTAAAATAAATTTAAAATTCTTTTGGGTTTTAATTCCTTGAGACATAAGGTGTCCCTATGATGAGGTATTTTTTGGAATTAAGGCATAATTATGTATAAATATAGGGTTTTCCCTCTCATTTGACCTAATAATTCATAACTCATCATTCATCATGTTCTCAAGTCAAGCAAGCTAGGGTTTTATCATTGTAAATCATTAAGATAGCTTCCAAGGACATTCAAGGGTAGATTCTTCATGTTTTGCTGCTGAAATTAAAGACCAAACATCATAGCAAGGTATTAACTCCATTTTTGCATGCTTCATTACATTCTTTCTTCATTTGGTTTAATTACCTAGAAAGGGGTTTGACCAAGGCAAACCCCCATTCCCTAACATTCACCATTTCTTTCTCTTTCATTGTGTCTTTGCATATTTATGCACTTTGAGGGTTTGAAGATCATTGAAGAGAAGGTTGAAAACTTATTGATGACATCTCCTTGTTGACCAAGTCAAAATATCAACAAAAAGTCACTTTTAGGCCCAAAAATTAGAGTTTCAAAAGTGAACTCTTGTAGGGAACCGAAGTGTAGACCGATGGCTTCCATTTCCACTTTCAAATTTTGAGAAATTCAGAAGTGGACAAAGTCACTAGTAGTGGCGACTTAGTCCCACTGAACCTGTTTTTCAAAGGTTTTTGTAGATTTGGATACCCATTTGGCTAAAATGGGTTTATGAGCAATTTTCTCGAAACTGGGACTAAGTCGCCTAGCCTGGTGTAAATGTCCCAATCAACATTTTCAAGATTCTAGAATCTCTCCACATTAGATTTCAAATTCCAGGTGCACCTCTCTAGTTTTGTTCAATTATTTCATCATTTACTTGTATTTTTAAGTGTTTTTGCATATCACAATGTGTTTTCAAACACTTCATATTTCTTGGATTTAGCATCAATAAGTCATCTTTACTTTAGTTTATTGCACTTATACATCATAAATTAGGCATATTCCATCCCTCTTTACATTAATCTTGAATGAGGGCATTGCCCATTTTGGCCCATCTCTCTCCTCTTAGGTGAAAACCCCTAGAAATGTGAAAGAGCATTAGGGTACCAAAATCTTTATCCACAACTTAATAATTAAATAAAATACATGCTTTTATTTAGCTAATAGATGAGACATTTTTTGTCTCATCATCTCCCCCATAGCTAAAATGTTGCAAGTCCTGCAACTTATAGTGAGCTTTGAGAGCCAATTTTTTCACTTTTATTGCAATTGCTCTAGGGATTTTCTGGGAGGTGTGGTCACGCCCACAAAAGGATATAAAATTCATCGCAAAACCTATCTTGGGAATTGGACATTCTAGCAGGTGACTAATATCTCTTCATGGACGTTCATTTACTTGTCAAACCGGGGAATGTATACTTGAAATGGAGCAGCACTATATGTGCACTAAGAACTAGTTTCAGTCATAACTTAATGGAAATAAATACTTGGAAAGAAATATACCTACACTACAGGAAAGTAATACAAATTTCTCTTAACTCAACCATAGTTTAACCAAAGAAGAAATCTTAATAGCTACGACTGAGAAACGAACTATGAACTGGCCTTATGCTACAGGAACAAACACAGGGATGGATTCCCGATGCTGCAGGAACAATATAAGATTGAGTTTTCATAGAAACTTCAAAGATGAAATCTAACTGATGATCAACAGCAAAGGAATAGCTAACTAACTAACTACAGATACTTACTAAGTGGGCCCCCTTAGCAAGCATCAACTAATTACGCAAGTGTTGAACTCAGAACTTCATCAATCTTTATTCATAAACTCATAATGGTATACATTGTTCTGTTCATATGAAAAATAACAACAAACTCTGTTTCTTGTCATACAGATTCTACTTTTTATTATCATACTGACTCTTACATGATATCTTTCTATCTCACTATGCTTCTATGCTTGCTCACTCACGCAGGAGGAGCACTTATTTAAATTAGGAAAACAACTAACTAACCCTAACAGAGAAAGATGTGGATGTGAAATGTATCCTAAAATCAAGGAACAGACTTCATAAATGAGTTTATCTGTTCAACCCGATCCAGAGAGAATTAGCACTCCACTCTTTCCAGATTGACTGACATTTAAAATTCTTCCCAACAATTTCGGTCAAAGAGTCTTCACCAGAGCTTCCTCGAAGTCGTGCAGGAAATGGACTTTACTGCAAGGCCGAGATCGGCTGCACTTGACTCAATCATACTTTCTCCAACAACCTATGAAACACAAGCTAACAAATGAGAAAGAAAAGTCGCATGGCACATACACAATATCCATTCATTAATCACATATTTAAATCTATTTCATCATTCAAAAACTATATGTGTTATACCAATCATTTAGGGAGTCAAACGGGGTAATAAATATAGACATGTCAACATGATAGGCTGTAGGAACATGAAAGTGTATTGCTACAAAATATCCCCCAATAAAAGGTTTCAAAAAAGTTAAACAATCATGAACAACAAAAGTAAAGGTTTTAAAAGTATACCATGATATCCAAACTATGAGCATATTTTGGGCTCATCATTTTCCCCCTACTTAACCCAATGCTAGTCCTCCAACATTAAACTTTCTGGTGGTCTCTCTAAAATCAGTGGTTGCGGCATGACTCTGAAATGGAGTTCCAAATTTGTAATAAAAACCTCTGAAAATCTGCCACCTTTCATACCTACGAGGTTTTGTATCTTCATTAATATTTGTATCTTGGTAAGGATAAAGGGGCCACATTAGCACAGGAGGTCTAAATGTCAATGAGAACCACAATTCAAACCTCTTTTGAAGACCCAGTTATATATATTTTCTTGATTGTTTGAGAGCTGCTATAAAATTTAGGGAACTGTGAAGTTCGGACCTTCTTAACCCAATAGTTAATCTCTCCCACCTCTTCTCAATTCTGGAGTATGACAGCCTCCAAAATGAGTATGGATGTTCCTGAAACTCATCATATACCTATTTTCTGAGATCAAATATTTTCATCCTGGCTGTATCATTATTAAATCCATATGCCATAATAAGCCAGGTTTTCAACATTGCATGGGGGTCTAAACTCTCAGGGCGCAATGGAACAGGCTCATTCCTTTCAGCTTCTTCATATGCTTCCCATTGCCTGCCATAATTTGCTTCATTTTCCACCCAAGACATAAGTGATCTCAAATGGATATCGCCAATGTACAGAAGGGGATTCCACTCTATTTCAAATGGAATTATAAAGCCATGTAAATAAAATTCACACAAAGAATTCCTTAGCCAATTAGGAGCTGCCTGGTATGCATCATGGAATTCTTTAGCAGTGTGAATAATAGGATCTTGATTTCTAGAAATTCTCATTAGTTGGAACCACAAGAATTGTTCCTTGAGGCACAGAGCATAAACTCTGGGTGGTGGTCTACATTCCATAATCTGACCAGTTACCTTCAGCATTTCATCCATTTTCTCTTTTAACTCTAGAATTTCCTGTTTCTGCCTTTCAATTTTCTTTTTTAGTTTCTTCTTTTCTTCCTCCCATAGACTTTGTTGCATTTCAGTTTGGGCTAGGTGGCAGAAAGTCAGGGTTTGCAATGTAACCAGTCTCCATGTAGCTTTGACATATTGCAAAAACTCAATCAAAAATGTCTTTTTGTAGACAACAATGGCTTGACAAGTTGCAGGGGGAAATGTAGCTTCACTGGCCATGTCCAATTGTTCAATTTGTTCCTCCCCTTGCTGCAAGATGAATTACTGTTGTTGTAGTGGAGAAGACTGCGCTTCCTCCAAAATCTACATAGCAGCTGCTGCCAAGTCATCAAGACTTGGTACCCCCCTTTCATTATGCTCAACTTCCCTTGTCTCAATTTGTTCTTCTTTAGGAACGAATGAACTCTGTGCAGCACTCTCAGACACATTCTGAGAAACATCATATTTAGACTCTATAGATTCTTCTAAAATTATAATAACCTCAGGTTGAGGTGAAGCAAGGGAGGCTTTACATTGTTTCCTTGTGGAAACTCTTCTTGGCAATGGTGCAGCTATAGGAGGTGCTCTTGTAGCCTTCCTCTTTCTGAACTATCTAGAGGGTTTTGCCTTGTTAGAGGATGATGGTGAACTAGTGAAGACAACAGTTGTTGTTGTAGGAGAAATTACTGCAGGGGAAGATGTTGCAGGAGGTGAGCATTGCCTTTTCTAAGGACAAGGGTCAAATTCCAGTGTTTGTTCCACCCCAGATGACTCTCCTGCCTTTGTCTTTCCTTTTTCTCGCCTACTAGCAAACCTAGTTTGTACCCAGGCAGAGGGTTTTGGTGTGAGAGCTGCAGGACTAGGTGCTATAGGAACAGATGACCCTTGCCTTGTTCTTCTACTGGTAGATGCTATTTCTTCTTTCTTTTTCTGAGGCCGTGGGATAAGTGCCCTAGGGGGTTCTAGAATTTGCAAGCTCTTTTGGGCAACAAATTCTTGCCAGGAAAGAGGTGATACATCTCTCAAAGAGTGTTCAATCAACAATTTTATAAGGCCATGGTGAGCAATAGAATTATCTTTCCCCTATTGGGTTCTGTGGGCACATTGTTCTAGAAATTTTAACAAAAAGTTTAGAACATTTACAGCTAACCCATGCCTCATATGACTTAACAATTTGAAATGGTAAGAATGCAGGTAAGAAAAATTTCCTTCACATGTTAAATACTTGATTATGAAAGCAGCGTATTCTAGATATGGAGGAGGCAATGACACTCGCTTGCATCCCTGCTTAGAAACTTCCAAGGGTCCGTCAGTGGGTATTGTAAATTCCACCCTTGCAGAGACAGCATCTGAAGAAAAATTCTCTCCAATGGCTGGAAGCCCGGTTACCTCTGCAATTATTTCTTCAGTTACAACAACTGTTAGACCCCATACTATAGCTTCTCCTTCAGAAAGGGTTCTCAAAAATTCACCTGTAGCCTCCTCATTGAAAGCATTTAAACTCAAAAAGTAATTCAACCATCCACAGAGGCTGAATGCTTGGACTGTTTGAGGATTTTGCATTAATAACTCATGACTACAGGCTCATTTCTCACCAGTTGACCACCCATGTTCATAGTTTTTCCTTAGCTGAACTCAACTCTTTGCTGAAAATCTAAAAAATTCCCTTTCTGTTCTGGTTCTTTTCTATCTCGCCGTCACTTTTTCTTCTTTACCAAAAATGAACTTTTTGAACAAGTAGTTTTAATTGTAATTTACATTGAAAAACATGCAATGAAAAAGACATGCGATCATATTTGGAAAGTACTAGAAAATAATAAAAAAATATTATCTAAGCAGTTGTGGCAGCGATGAAAAGACAAGTTTAAAAAGTGGATTATCCTGCCCCCTACTTAGAGTATGACATGTGTCCTCACATGTACTAAAGAATAGGCAGAGGTTGGGTAATAATGACTAATACAGACACAACAGTAAATGAATAAAATCAAATAAATCAAATATGTGATAATAAAAGATACGGCGTACCTTTCAATAAATTCTTGTACGTGTTGAGAAAGATGACGGCTTCGGCATGAGGTGACAGTTGGGAATGATATCATAATTAAGGGTGGTGTGGATGAATGAGGTGGATGGGTGACGTGGGCGGATGAGATTGAATGGATGGAATGGATGGATGGAACGGAAGATAAAGAAGTGAGATGTGGAAACAAGTGGAAATGAAGAAAAAGGGTTTCCTTAAAAAGGAAACCTTTATTATGAGCATGCATTTCAAAATTACGGTGAAGCTGCAGGAGAAAGGCTAAAGCCTTTGGCTATAGGAAGATTAGCGGCAAGATCCTGCACAAACTGCTGCATGAATTCTTCTTTTGAGACTGGTTTATGGTACAACTGGAGGTAGTGTCCATTAACTGAAAGATTGAATCTAACAGGATCAATTGTAACAAGTTGAACTGCACCATTAGCAAATACATTCTCAATTTCATACGGGCCCAACCATCTGGTATGTAGTTTTCCTAGACTGTCCTTATATTGTGAGTCATAAAGTAGAGCCCAATCACCTACTTTGAATTTATTTTCCTTAATGTATTTATCATGCCACCTTATTCTTTGATTCTGTATTATCTCAGTGTGCTGCAGGGCACGCTTTCAGAGTTCATCCAGAGCATTGAGCTACATGATTCTGTCTTTTTGTGCATTTGTTAAATCTATGTCCATCTCTAATGCTATTCTTAGAGTCTTGTGTTCGAATTCTATTGGCATCATAGTTGTTTTACCATACACCATTTCAAAAGGTGTATATCCTATAGCAGACTTCCAGGTAGTACAGTAGGCCCATATAGCTTCTGGTAACCTTGTGGCCCAGTCTTTCCTATGTAAATCTACAGTTTTAGTCAAAATGGCCTCTATATCCCTATTGGTGACCTCAACCTAGCCATTGGCCTGGGGGTGATAAGGAGTTGATTTCCTGTGCCATATATTGTATTCATTGACTAAAGTTGTGATAAGTGTAGAAGTAAATTGTGCTCCTTGATCTGTCACTATCTCCCTAGGGACACCAAACCTAGTAAATATTTCCTCATAGAGGAATTCAGCCACTTTATTATCCCTATCATGTTTCATAGGTTTAGTCTCTACCCATTTTGTGACATAATCTGTGCATACAAGGATGTAGGACTTACCATTGGAAGGTGGATCAATTGGTCCCACAAAATCTAGTCCCCATTTGTCGAAGGGTGTAACTACAACTTGTGGAAATAGAGGCATCTCATCAGAGTGAGTTGGTCTTCCCATCCATTGGCATATGTCACATCTCCTGGTATACTTGGCTGCATCTCTATGCAAGGTTGGTCAATAGTAACCAGTATTTAAAATTTTCATTATTGTCCTTTTGGAAGCAAAATGTCCACCACACTGCTCATCATGGCTTGCATGTAGTATATCATGAGTGTCCTCCTCTGGTACACATCTCCTCATAACTTGATCTGGCCCTCTATAAAACATGCAATCTGCAATCCAAGAAAAGTTAAAAATTTTCTTGACCAATAATCTATTTTCCTTAAGGGAGAATTGAGGAGGAGTTCTTGTTGCCAAATAATTTGCTATATTAGCATACCATGGGTGAATAACCTTGATTGTAAATAGGTTCTCATCAAGAAAGGAGTCTTTGATAAGTGCAGAGTCATCTTGCCTTTGAATTCTAGAAATGAAATCAACAACTACGTTGGCTTTACCTAGCTTGTCCACAATTGTAATGTCAAATTCCTGCATCAGCAATAACCATCTTGCCAATCTCCCAGATATTGAGGCCTTGTTCATGAGATAGCAGATTGTTGCATGATCAGTGTGGACAAATATCTGATAACTAGTGATGTAGTGCCTAAATTTATTGAGGGCCTAGATGATTTCCAACATTTCTTTTTCTGTAATAGTGTAGTTTAATTCAACCCCTTTTAGATTTTTGCTTATGTAGTAGAGTGCATGTTCTGTCGAACCATCCTTCTGCCCTAACACTGCTCCAATTGCATAATCCAATGCATCAGTATGAATATGAAATGGAAGTGACCAATCAGGTCCTTTCAGAACAGGTGCATGTGTAATGGAAACTTTCAAGTCAAGAAATAATTTTTCACATTCCTTTGTCCAAGAAAAATCTGCATCTTTCTTTAGCATATTGTATAAGGGGCCTACTATTTGGTTGAAGTCCTTGATGAATCTTCTATAGTATCTAGCATAGCCTAGAAAGCTCTGTACCTCCTTCTGCTTAGCAGGAGAGGGTAACTTAGAGATGACCTCAATCTTAGTAGGATCAACCTAAATTCCTATAGCAGAAATATAGTGACCGAGCACTATTCCCTCCTGCATCATCATGAAGCACTTTTGACTATTTAGTGATAGGTTGTGATCTTCACATCTCTGTAGTACTTTCTCCAAGTTGGCTTGAGCTTCCTTAAATGTCGTACCATAAAGAGTAAAGTCATCCATGTATATTTCCATGCAATCATATGAGATGTCTAAGAAGATGCTTATGACTGCCCTCCGGAAAGTTACAGGAGCATTACAGAGATCAAAAGGAAAAACTGAATAGGCAAAGGTTCCCCAAGGGCATGTAAAAGTAGTCTTTTCTTGATCTTCAGGAGAAATCTTGATTTGATTGTACCCACTGAAGCCATCCAAGAATGAGAAGTACTTTTTCCCAGCTAAATTATCTAGAACTTGATCAATGAATGGAAGAGAAAAGTAATCTTTCTTTGTTGCCAAGTTGAGCTCTCTATAATATACACATACCCTCCATTTTCCTCCTTTCTTAGGAACAATGACCAATGGGGAAACCCATTGACTATTGGAGATTGGGTAGATAAAGCCAGCTGTTAACATTTTCTACAATTCTTCTTTAACAATTTCTCTCAAAGCTAGATTAATTCTTCTTTGAGGTTGCCTGATAGGTTTGAAGTCAGTGTTAATATATATGCGATGTGTATAGATTTTTGGGTCTAAACCTTTCATATCCCCATAGTCCCATGCAAAATCTCTGCGGTGGGCTTGCAGAATTGTGGCTAGGGAAGTTTGTTGAGATGGAGGCAACTTATTATTAATATACAGACAGCGGCCTAGAGATACTTCTATTTGCTTGGTGAGATCATTTATTGAGGTTGTTGGTAAAGGTGGTGCCTGTATATCACATAATAGAAAATCATGATGGCTCTCAGGATTCAGTTGCTGCAAGAAACATTGTTGAGAACAGCTGTCCAAAAAAGATCCATGGGCTATTCAAACTAGAAGTAAACTACAAAATGTGTAGAAGCAGATTATCTGCACTCTGAAGCTAGGAAAATGGATGAGTTTGTAGCATCATTAACTGAGCTAATGAATTGACTTCTTTAGTTTCCTCTCTTATATCTGGCCAAATTGGTTGAGACAAATCTGGCAGAGGTTGTCCAAGTGGGTATAAAGCCAATTTCTTTCTTGACTGACCATCAGAAATTGTCATGTCTCCTGAATGACATCCTATAAGGGCATCAGCTGTAGCTAGCCAGGGTCTACCTAGGATAACAGGATATCCTCCTAAAATTGCCTTAGTGGACAATATGGTGAAATCAGCAGGGTATTCCAAAGATTCAAGGGTGACAATAACATATTCTATCACTCCATCAGGTGTAACTGTGGAACTATCAGCAAGCTGCAGGATAGTCAGTGTAGACCAAATGTTTGGGATACTCAAACACTCCATAGTGTGCTTGGTCATCATATTAATGGTTGTACCAAGGTCAACCAAAACATTTCTTACTACCTAACCATTGATATTTATTTTTACTACAGGACTTCCAAGATTAGTATATTTCAGAATGACAACCTTCCCCTACATAATATCAGCTAACTTTCCTAGAACATGGATAGTTTGGGGATCCTTTTTCTTTCTTTCTTGTTTCTTTAGACTAGCCTCTTTAATGGATTTTCCATATATTGGAACATCTTTAATAGCTTGAAAAGGAGGAATTTGAACTTGTACATTCTTTAACTGCTCTAGAATATCAAAGGTAGGCTCTTCAATGGTCTTGGGTGTAGTCATTTGCAATCTTTGAGGAAAAGGTGGTGTAGCCTGAGGCTGCAGGATAGGTTCCTTAGAGGTAGTAGCTGATACAAGTATATCTTCTGCATGATCAATAGGTTGTTCAGCGGTAGAGTCTAGAATCTCTATAATCACAGGTGGTTGTGGAGCAGGGAGAGTGGTTCCAGACCTGAGATGGATATTATTGATATTTAGGGCATAAGTTGGATATTGGTTGGCTTATGTACAATACATAGGTTGATGTTGTTGCTGCTGCTTATTATTAGGATTGGCAATGGTTGAGCAGGCATAGGTGTTTGTTTTGGAGGGCCAGTATTTACTGTAGGTGTTGTAGGAGGAGGCATAAGGGCCAGAGGTTGTGGCTGCTGAGACTGTAGGAATCCAGGGGGTTGGTTCTGCCATTCCTGAGAGCCTCTCCATTGAGGGTTTTGTTGTCAGTTACCTGGAGGTGGAGTCCATTGTGCTTGTGGCTACTGCCAACCTCCTTGAGGGGGTTTCCATTGAGGGCTCTGATAGTTAGGCCAATATGGTTGAGGATCATTCCAAGGTGGAGATGGGCCATATGTAGGTTGCCATTGGTTATTATAATTAGAGTAAGGATTACCAAAAGTTAAAGGATCTTGAGGCATACCTTGTCTTGGAGCCCATGGTCTCCTTTGTCCAACAAAGAAGACTTGGTCATCATCACCTTCTATCATCTTAAAATTAGTAGGTAACTGTTTAGCCTCCATGTTTGCCACCATCTTGCATCTGCAGTCACATTTCTTCTATCTACAATGTGGACAGAACTCAGCCAGCATTGCTTCAGCCTTTGCATGTTTCTTGCGAGCTTGCATGGTATCCAACTGTGTAGCCATGTTGTTTATGATGCCCTACTTGAAATCAGATAGCAAATTTGTGATCTCCATCTGGGAAACTCCACTGGAAGAAGACTTGCCCACTATAGCTTGATGACCTCTACCCTTCTTCACATTTGCTCAGGAGTAATTGAGACATATCTATTTGATATCATCCCAAGATGCTTGGGTTATATCGCCTCCTCCCATCAGGTCCAGGGCATCTATATAGGTATCACTGATTCCCCTTAGAAAAAGTAGTTTCTGAGATTCTTCGTTGAGAGTGCAGTTTGAATTCTTTTTCATGGAAAATAGGAATCTTGAGATATAATCCTCCAGACTTTCATCATCCTTCTGTTGAATTCTGAATATATCATCATCTTTACTACCACTCTTACAATATTTCTTATATTTTTTAAGAAATTTTGTTTGCATGACTGCCCAACTATCAACAACACCCCTTCCCAGATTCATGAACCATCTGAGAGCTCCCTCCTTCAAGGTAGTAGGAAACAATTTAAATTTGTGAGCATCTGAAGTTTAGTCATAACTGCAACAGAGGATATCAAACTCAAACAAAAAAAAAATTGGGTCCTCTGTAACTAGGCCATAGAACTTGGGAAGTAATGAAGAAGGAATATTAAGGTTATCAATATCTTGCTGGGAAACAATGAGAAACTCAAAAGTAGGAGGTGGATTAGGTGGATTACGTGCCATATTTGCTTGCTGGAATATCAGAGCAAATGGATTTTCCTCAGGTTCTTCATCAGCTGGGCCAAATGGTAATTCAACAAATAGGTTTTCAGGGAGGAACCTTCCCTGCGTGTCTCTTCTTCTATGCATGCAATAGAATGAATGGTTATTTGAAGGATTTTGAAAATTTTTGATTAACAAACTAAATTAATGCTAAAAATGACTTTTGACAAGTTCTTAGCTTGACACCATCCCCGACAATAGCACCAAAAATGGTCGCGCCCACAAAAGGATATGAAAATCATAGCAAAACCTATCTTGGGAATTAGACATTCCAGTAGGTGACTAATATCTCTTCATGGACATTCATTTACTTGTCAAACCAGGGAACGTATACTTGAAATGGAGCAGCACTATATGTGCACTAAGAACTAGTTTCAGTCACAACTTAATGGAAATAAATACTTGGAAAGAATTCTACCTACGCTACAGGAAGGTAATACAAAGTTCTCTTAACTCAACTATAGTTTAACCGAAGCAAAAATCTTAATAGCTACGACTAAGAAACAAACTATGAATTGGTCTTATGTTGCAGGAACAGACACAGGGATGGATTCTCGATGCTGCAGGAACAATATAAGACAGAGTTTGCACAGAAACTTCAAAGATGAAATCTAACTGATGATCAATAGAAAAGGAACAGCTAACTAACTAACTACAGATACTTACTAATTCGGCCCCCTTAGCAAGCATCAACTAATTACACAAGTGCTGGACTCATAACTTCATCAATCTTTATTCATAAACTCATAATGGTATACATTGTTCTTTTCATATGAAAACTAATAAAAAACTCTATTTCTTGTCATACAGATTCTGCTTTTTATTATCATACTGACTCTTACATGATATCTTTCTATCTCACTATGCTTCTATGCTTGCTCACTTGCATAGGAGGAGCGCTTATTTAAATCAGGAAAACAACTAACTAACCCTAACAGAGAAAGACGTAGATGTGAAATGTATCCTGAAATTGAGGAACAGACTTCATAAATGAGTTTATCTATTCAACCCGATCCAGAGAGAATATAGCACTCCACTCTTTCTAGATTGACTGACATTTAAAATCCTTCCCAACAATTTCGGTCAAAGAGTCTTCGCCAGAGCTTCCTCAAAGTCGTGCAGGAAATGGACTTTACTGCAAGGCCGAGATCGGCTACACTTGACTCGATCATACTTTCTCGAACAACCTGCAAAACACAAGGTAACAGATGTGAAATAAAAGGTGCATGGCACATACACAATATCCATTCATTAATCACATATTTAAATCTATTTCATCATTCAAAAACTATATGTGTTATACCAGTCATTTAGAGAGTCAAACAGGGTAATAAATATAGACATGTCAACATGATAGGCTGTAGGAACATGAAAGTGTATTGCTACAGGATATCCCCCAATAAAAGGTTTTAGAAGAGTTAAACAATCATGAACAACAAAAGTAAAGGTTTTAAAAGTACACCATGATATCCAAACTATGAGCATATTTTGGGCTCATCAAGGTGCATTGGAGATGCTTCTGAAGATATTCTGAGTTACTCTAGATCTATCTATATCTTTTTGTATTTTCTTCGTGGTTGGTTCTAAGAGATCCAAAATGTCTTCAAATTCCAAAATAAATCTGCAAAAGCTCTTGGGAGTAGCAACTTTTATAGAGAAATGCATGTTTTTGAGTTTTAGAGAAGAAGACATAGCATGTGTAAAGCACTTATTTGCAGAAAAAAAAAAACCTATTCTATCCTACTCTACTTATTGAAGTAGAGATAGATTACACAAAACCATTAACTGATTGTAGAAAATAACAAGATGAATCCATGCATTCAACTTTTTGAAAGAAGCAGAAAACCATGAGAAGAAGATGCCTAAATATTTGAACTCTGATGCTCCTCCTTCCTTTGAAATGGCAGCCTTATCCATAATTTATGATTTTATCAGATGCATGGATTGATTGGAAATATTTGCAAGATCCTTCCTCACATTTTGCTACATGCATGACTAGATGTGGCTTCTTATCCTTCAAATATTTGATAAGGCAGCCCTCCTTGGACTATAAGGTGTCCAAATGATAATTTGTTTCTTCTTGGGGCTTGAATTCATGGTCCTCTATTTGAGGAGATTTCACAAGAGCTTTCACATTTTCATGCAAGAACCTCTTCCTTTGGATCCGTTGGTTTGGCAGGGGGTTCTAAAATAATAAACCTAAGAAAAAAAGAACTTGCCAAACTAATTTTCTCTTTTGACCTATTGTCACCAGATCAATAGCAACTCCCTAATGACACCTATCCCTAGCAATGACGTCAAAATGATGAGGTTCATTGTAGTCCTCATCATTAATTAAAAATTTCAAACCAAGGCGGTGTCCATGACAATATGCAAGAGGGAGAAGAAATCATTTACATGACATTTTCTTTTACAAACATAATTGAAAAGCAATGCATGAAATAAATTTTTTGAATCAAATCTACCCTAAGAAACTTGAAAAGGGAAATACTGGAATGAAATCTATCTTAGGAAGCATTCAAAGGGAAATTTTGGAAATGTAAATAACTGAGAATGGAAAGATTGCTGGAAAATAAACTATGAAATGAAAACTAAAAACTACACTGTTGCTGCTAAAAACCAAGCTCTGTTATTTTATAAAAATATTCCCCATTTGATTCCTTGATTACAATGAATTTATAGAATTATTAACTTCAAATAATCTAAAAGATGATCCTTATAGTTGTGCAACAGCTTGCTAGAAGATAGAAACATGTGTTGAGGGAAGGAAATTTAAGACTTTTCTTCATCTTGCTGAGTCAATCATCTTTGGTCGTCCAAAAAAAATATGCCTATTTTTTATCCCCTAAACAAGCTCCAAAAAGACATTTGAATGTTGAAAAAGTCATTTATTTCCCTTATGTATCATTAAAGCTCATAAAACAGCTCCTAGATGCTTGTAAAAAGGTTCAAACTGCCCAAAACTACCTCCTAGATATGCTCCATTTTTTTGCACAACCCAACAACATGTCTTAGATGCTCAGAACTTCCCCTAGATGCTCTCAACTATTCTCCCTTAGCTAATCATAGAAGCACAAACTGTTCAAGCTCTTCATAAATGCTATCATACTTATCCTCCACTTAGATCTTTCTTAGTTCAAGAAATTTTGGAGCATGAAAGAAAAGTTTTGAAGCATCAGATTGGTGAAGTTTTCTCTCAAACCACAAACTGGGTTTTCCTAAAATTTAATGTTTTCCTTCTTGTTTCCTAATTTTTGTCCAAAAATATCAAGAACCCAAGTTGTAATTTTCAAGATACGATGAAATCTGGACTGCTCCAATTTAAAATCACTAACTTTCCTCATCATGCTCAGTCTTGATAAACTTTATAATTAAACAAAATAAATTATTTTATTTAGCTAATAGATGAGACATTTTGTTGTCTCATTAGCTTTAAGCTGCCTAAGTTATAGTCTAGACTCTAGAAACTTTCTCATTCGACTTTCTAAAATTTTCAAGCTTGTAAAAGGATAGTAGCAACCTAGTTGCTCTTCCATTCAACCTTTAAACTCTAAACTCTCTCAAAACATGTTGTTAGCTTGAGGTAGACTAGGGTAGCCTATTGTTCTAGACTCTCTTGTGACCTGGGGTTCTGAGCGATCAGTCCTCCTCCTCTACATATTGGTGAACCTAACATGAACCATTTTGGTTTCATTTCATAGTGTTGAAGGAATCGTCTCTCATGTTATAGGTGTGTTATAGGTGTGTGTTGCAAAGTTCCTAGCCTTGCAACCCAACCTATGACCCCTAGCGGCATAGTTAGAAGAATCCAGGTGATCCCACAATAGTGGTTTACAATTTTTGGCCAAACTGGACACTAAAATATATTTTTTTAACTAAATCTTCACTTTCGAGCACCTATAGCAGCTATACCATGAGGAATTTGAAGATGATACAAATTAGAGTTTCGTGACATTTTGTCTATAGATTCTAAATATATTTTTTTCAAAAATTTTGGAATCATATTGCACTTCTTTTTCCATCTCCCTCAAAAACTATTTTTTTTTAGAAAACAACATTTTAAAAAAGTGATGCTAACCGTATAATGCATAACTTTTTTTCCATGAAGGATAAAATTCTAATTCTTTCTAATTTAGATTTGAAACTCCAATATCTAGTGCTTCCACTTGGTTAGATAGTTTTTTATTGAATATTTGTTCTTTAATCAAGTTTCGAATTCAAACCAATTATAATTCAAACATAGCACGACCATATAATGCGTAACTTTTTTGTATCTATCGAAATTCAAATTTTTTTCTTTGTTGGATCAAGGACTTCAATATCTAGTTCATTAATATTTTTATTTTATTTTTTTAATAATCTGCTATTTTTCCACATTTGCATAATAGAGAGCTTGATTTTTGGTGAAAAACCTACATTCACGAGAAATAAAAAATAAATATAATAATCAAATTAAATTTATTTAAAATTATACTTTTTGGGAAGCTTATAATAAGGACTACATACTTGAAAAAAATAAATTTTAAATGAATTCATTTGATCCCCCAAAAGGTAAATCAAAAGTGGTTTTTAATCAGCATTTTGATAGGTGTAAAGGAGACTTTGTTATAGGTATGGTTTAAAACTAGCGGGGTTCTATCCAAGGGGGTTTGATTTAATGTAGTTTGACCAAACCCTCTTCAATTAGAATTATTTAAATGGAACTTTTCAAGGCTTAAATCATTATATTTTTTTTAAGTATGTGATTTCAGCAAAAATCAGTTCCTCCCAGAAATTGTAAACCACTATTGTGGCAACATGCCCCTAAATGTTGTGAAGTGAACACTAGTATAGGTCATTTTTTGATTATTAAACCTTTGGGGTCTTTTGAGAAAGTCCATTTTAGTGTATGTAGAAGATGGATTCTTTCATGTATATTCCCATCCCATCTATGTAGCCTGCAAATGGGTCTCCTGTTATAACCTTTACATTGTAGGACTTTCGGACTATGAATGTGAATAGAGAACCCTCTCCTCTATACATTCCTACTCGTATCAAAAGGAATACTATGATTGGTGTTCTTGTTTATCCTATGTGTTGAGTTAATGTTATTATAAAGGAGATTATGCTAATAAACTTTCTACATAAGGATGGGTACAATGAATCTAAGAGTATGATACGTATGGATGATGGGATTTCCATGCCTCCCATTAATTCCATCACCCTTTGAGTCCTGGTAGGACCCAGGACTATAAATGCCCTTTTCAATATTATCTCAAAGTCTGACTTGTTCATAGTGAAGCTAGTCATTCCTTGGCTAGTTTCCATGAGCGTAGTCCCTTCGATGATCCATAATTTTTTGAAATTCCCTCATGAGGGCTCTATGCACGTTGTGCAGAACACTTGGTAGAAACCCCTTTTTTCACGTGGGGCCTATTCATTAGATATTTTCTGGCCTACCACTATTGGTTTTCTTCCTCTAAGGACAGACATATTGTGTCACACTTATGTAAAATAAAAGAATGGGGGAATAGTGTCAAAAGTGACCTATCCTCCTTCCCCTTATGTTATTTCAATTAAGGCTTATATGATAGCACAACATCAAGCTACCTCTTCCTCCTCTTAAAAGGGGAAGGGAAAGTTTTCTCGTGCTCAAGATCCTTCCTCTTCTTTCGTTGTTCCATCTGCTTCCACCTCTTGTCCTGCTATGGCACCTTTGGCTTCCACCTTCATGCATCTCATGGGGATTTCGATGGTGCCAACTTGCGGGAAGGCCAAGCATGAGGTGTTCAACCTTCCTATCTTTCCCAAAGTGCCTTAGACCATTGTCTATGGTAAGGTTAAGGGCCCTTGTGGAGTGGCCTCTACATCTCAGCCTCCTACTTCTACCCTTAGGGTGGTGAATGGGAAGAGGCCCACCGCCAAAGCACTTGAGTCTACTTCTCCACTGATTGTTGTATGTGTTTCAACATCTCTTCCTCCTATTTCTATTTAGGATTAACTCCCTCTATCAACAATAGTTGTGATGGACACTCCCATGGAAAAGCAGTGTTACAAGTATGAAGGTGTTTTCATTGATTTCAATAAGAAGTCTATTTACCGGTGTTATCATTGATGTCAACTATGGGATGAAGATGTCGAGGATATTGATAAAATTATGAAAAAGAGGGAAATAGGTTAAAAGTGCATGTGTAGTTGAGACCTTGAGGAATTTTTGTGAGTACATGGAGATATCGTATTTTTTTGTAGATTCTAAAGGTGAGTTGGAATGAAGTAATGAGCTAAGATGATGTCTCTAGTACCTAGTTTTCAAGTTCTTTTGAGAAAATTTGATAAACATAGTAAACTGTGTTGTGAAAGTGTTCATAGTGTGCTCCGGTGTTGTGCTCCATATTTCTTCTATGTTGATGCTATGGTTGTGTGGTTCTTACATGTTATTCAGGGTTTTCAGAGGTTACTATATTCATAATTTGTATTTCTGGATCATTGTATAGTGTGATATATTTTCACCAGTTTATGAACCACAATTCCCTTCAGCCGCTTATTGGTGATTTCACCATGGAAAGCTTGTTACTGCTTGGTGGTATTTAGGAAGAGTGGTGTTTCCATTGCACTCAACATTGTGTGAAGTTATGAAACATCCAACTTTATGAAACAAGTAGCCACCTTCCCCTATTTCAAAAAAATTTCCTTACCTCATCATGATAGTTGTATCGAGTAATGTACCACCTAAATCCCATCAAAGGATTGACAATTTTCTCTTAGAGATCTAGCCACCATCTACACCATTCATCCATAGGAAACCACACCAAAAAATTTATTGCCAATTTTAGCATCACTCATTTCAAATTTCGTAAGCTTTTCAATTGTACTTGGAAGGACAATTAACATGTGACTTCTATTTATGAGGCTTTTCCTGTCATTCACGTATAGTGCCAGCCATGCTGCCATCATCACCTTGTAATCCTGCCACCATTGCCTTGGCAAGTCCATCGACCATAAAACTCCCTTCCCTATACATGTGGCTTACACAAAAAGCCTTGAACCTTGATAATGCATCTCTTATTGGTTAGAGCCAATGGTTGAGTTTCTAGTTTGGAATTGAGCTAAGTTGGATGGAATTAACCATGATGAGAGAATCACCTTCCAAGTTTGTTCGATTAGTGCCAACTTCTAACCCCAATTGCAAGCCTAACAAAGCCACTTTAAACTCTTCTTCATTGTTTATGCATTCACCTAAGTAGAAAAGCTTGTTAGTTATAACAACACCATGAGAATCACATGCAACACACCTCGTGCCTCCCAGGCTCGGATTACCTCTGGAGGTCCCATCAAAGTTAAATTTTATCTAATCATCCTCCAAAGGTTTCCATTTGACTTCCAACCTCCTTTTTGAAAACTAACCATTGTCATTGTTCCACCTAATTTTGGATTTTTTATTCCCATGAAGGCTTTTGAAATTTTGTTGTCCCATTTTGTGAAAACTCCCTGTTTGCTTGCTTTTCCCCATGCAACTTCATTGACTAATTTAGTGATTACTCCTTCAATTTTTCCACACAACTACTCATGCTCCATTTCTTTCCCTTGGAAAATTCTCTATTTTTTCTCTTTCCAAACCTCCCAGATGATAGTTGAAGGGGTGACTTCCCATATGCTCCCAAACACAAACTTCTTGTATAGGAGTGGTCACATATTGAACCATGCCACAATGTCTATTGGGGTTGGACATTGGAAGTTTAGCTTGAACATGAAGAGTTTCCAACACCTGTCCATGAAAGGGTAGGTCAATAGAATGTTGTCCATAGATTCATTGTTATTTTTGCATAGTACACACCTACCTGCACCCTGAATCCCAAAAGTAGCTAGCCTATCCTCCATCAGAATTCTTTTTTGTATAGCTAGCCAAGAAAAGACCTCTACTTTTGGGAGGCAATTTTTACCTCAGATAATTTTTCCTGGCCAATTCCACCTTGCTAGTGCCATTTATATAACCCTATACCCCAATTTCACCTTGTATTCTCCATTATTGGACACACACCATCTGATTACATCTTCCTGATCATTTGGGGAAAAATTTATGCTCTTCAAAATCTTTGCACGAGCCATTTTTTAATCTTAAGGGGAATTTAATTCTTGCAAAGAGTGTCATTCGCATTATATCATCCCATTTTTCCAAACAATCTTCCCATAGTTGCACCTTCGTGCTTGAACTTCTGGATATCTTAGCCTTGATGTCTTCCAAGTTGGGACATTCTGCAATTGTTTTTTTCCCACCCTAGGAGTCACCCCAAAAAGATGCACTCTTTCCATTTCTTACCACCCATGTTACATGTTTAGATATAATGTCTCTACATTTCAAGATGTAATTCCAAAATTTTGAACCCTTTGAAGGATCCATAGTAGTTAGAATGCGTGTTGGGCACTTTGAATCTAGGTATTTCTTCCTTAGCATCTTGACCCACCTATGCTCACATTTTGCATGCATACACCAAACCAATTTGGCCCCCATGACCAAATTCAATAAAGTGAGTTGCTTCAGTCCTATCCCCTAGCCTCCTTCGGTGTGCAAACTTTCTCCCAAGCAATTAATGAGAACTTTCTGCTACTCCCCAGTGCCACTCCAAAAGAACTTCCAAAAAATCTGATTGAGGCTTTCTTCAATTTGCTTGGGGATTTTCAAACATGCCATTGAGTAAACTAGAATTTTAGAGAGAACAACCTTAACCATTTGGAGTCTTCCATCCAAAGACAACCATTTCCCCTTACATGACTCCAATCTATTCTTGTAGCTATTCACTAGACTTTCCCAATAGTTCATTTTATTGACCCCAACAAAGAGTGGCATCCCTAAAAAATGACCAGGGAAGTTGGCCACCCACAATCCCAATATTCTTGCTAGTTCTCTCTGAACGCATGGCTGAGTATTGAGAAAAAATACCTTTTATTTCCTCTAATTTATGCTTTTCCCAAATGCCAAGAAGTAACCATCCAGGTAGTTCTTGATTTTGATGGCTTCCCTTCTACTGGCCACTCCAAAGAGGATTGTATCATCAGCAAATTGTTGGTGTGTTGTTGTGTCCAATCCATTTTCCACCGAGACCCCATGCCACTTCCCTTCCCATCTCAAGGCATTGATGCCTCTCCCCAAGGCCTCCACCATGCTTATGAAGAGAAAGGGGGAGATTAGATCCCCTTTCCCTTATTCCCCTATTTGATGCAAAGAAACCATCTGCTGAACCATTTATCATGACTGATAACTTGGTCATTGAGATGTAGCTCTTGATTTAGTTAATCTAGTCCTCATTGAAACCAAATTTCTTCAACACATCTAATAGAAACTGTCTGTCAACTAGGTCATAAGCTTTTAGTATGTACAGTTTAAGGATCATGCTAGCCTCTCTTGATTTCCTAGCTAAATGCAAAGTCTCATGTGCTATTATAATCCCTCCACAATCAACCTCCCTAGGGTAAACTCACTCTCCTCTTTTGATATGACTACATTTAGCACCCTCATGAGTCTATTGGCAATTATTTGTGTTACTACTTTATACACCATGTTGCGAAGTGCTATTGGCCTAAAATCATCCATTGATTGTGGATCCTTTTTCTTAGGGATTAAAACCAAAAAGGTATGGTTAATTTCCCCCAAAATTGTCATCTTTCTCCTAGACTCTTTAGTGTCCAGATATAAGTCATCGCCCACTATGTCCCAAAATTTAAAAAAAAAACAATAGGAAAACCATCTGGACTTGGCGCCTTTTCTGGGTTAAGCTGGAAAGTTGCCACCCTCGCCTCCCCCTTGTTTATCTTTTGATATAGAAGCTTATTTTTCTCCTCACTTATTATGTTGGGGATGGTGTTGAGGAGCCTGTCCCATTGTGACTATGCACTAGGAACTCTTTGTTTAGAATTTCCTCAAGGTAACTTACTACTTCCTTGTTTATTTCCTCTAGGGATTGTGTTAGGCTTCCATCCTCCTTTATTTCTGCTATTTTTTTCCTACTTCTATTTTCCACTATTGTTCTGTGGAAGTATTTGGTGTTCCCGTCTCCTTCTCTTAGCCATGTTTCTCTGGAATTTTTTTTCCAAAAGCATTCCTCCCTTTTCAATACCTCCACCAATTCTCCTTTTAAATCCTTCTCCACCTCAAAATATTCACTCCCCAAATCCCTTTATCAATAATATGTTCATTTAGTGTTTCCAAATCTTGTTCTAACCATTCCTTTTCTTGGAATATATTCTTAAAATGAGCCTTGTTCCATTCCTTCAGTTTGTTTTTGATAAAGTTCAATTTTTTTGCTGATTTTGAAGAGATATGAGTGGTTTCCAATTTTAATTTCATTCCACCAGGCGGCAACTAAGTCGGGTAGGTCCTCATCTCTAAGCCACATATCCTCAAATTTGAAAGGATTACCTTTGGGTGGCTCATCAAGTGGAATGGCTAATTGGACTTGAAAATGGTCCAACCCTATGTAAGGAGGATCATTGCCTCTCTGAGTTCATTTTGGCCACCCCAATCTCCAAACAGCATAAACCTATCCAGTCTCTTAGCTATGTTGGTGAAGCCTTTCCTTCTATTCAACTATGTGAAGATTCCATTTTTGGTTTGCCGATCAAGTAACTCATTATTGTGGACAATGTATTAGAAGTCTTGCTATACCACCATTGTGTGGCCCAGACCTCCCCTTTATTTTTCATTGTTGAATATGGCATTAAAATATCCTACTATGATTCCCCTCCCTCCCTAAAGATAAGCCAAACTATCTGATATTTTTTTCCATAGGATTCTCTTCTCTACCATGGACACTGATCCATACACATTTATGATGAAGTATTCATTTCTCTGTAATGACCAACAATTCATCATCATCCAATTTTCAATCTCCATTACCACTTCCCCTGAGACAATTAAAGGTTTCCATATTACCCCAATTCCTCTTGAAACACTCTTAGCACCAACAAAGAAGCCTTTCCATTACTTCCACCAACAAAGCCTCTTATCACCTTCCTCCCTACTCAACTTAGTTTCTTGCAACAAGAATATATTTTCCTTGGATTGATTGATTTGATGCATGACTAAGAGTCATTTGTTAGGGGCATTAATTCCCCTAACATTCCATGTTATGAGCTTCATTTCCCCTAGGGAAGGATTATATCCTTCCCTGACCTTAGTTTCACTTTCCCACTATATTTTTCACCATGTCCAACTTTTCCTTGTTGGTTTTGACTCCCCTCTTCACATTTTGTTTGATTTTTGGCTTCTTTAATTTTTCCTATGACTACTCCAACATCTTTTCTTCCATTATCTCCCCTTCTATGGCCTCCCCTAGATCTTCCTCCTCTAAATCAGCTTCCATCTCACTCTCTTCACCATCTATTTGAGATTTGTTTTGCTCTAGGTTTAACATTCCTTCCCCTACTTCTACTTTCTCCATTGTCTTAGTGTCTTCCTCCAAGCCCCTTTCATCTACCCTAGTTTTTTAATCCCCTCTGATCACCATTTCATTCAATAATTTCTTCAATGTTGCTCATGTCTCCATGGTTGGGGGATGTTATTTATCTACCTATTGTTTTCCCCTGGTCCACTTAATTCTTCTACTATTAGCTCCCCTAAAATGATCCTCCTATTATCATTCAACAACCCCTCAATGTCATCTTGGTGTCCCCTATCAAATAATTTACAAAAGGTTCTTCATGCCCCTTGGTTGTTTTCCTGACTTCCCCCCTGTTTACTCACTTGTAGAGACTAGGCTGTACTGATCCCATTCATAGCCATTTTCATTGTTAACCCTTAATTCTACATTGTATTCCAGGTCTCCATGATCTTTTGATATGTATATGGGACGATTTTATTTGGTCTTCCCTCTCCATCTTAATTTTTTGAAACATTCCCTCCATACAAATTTCAATATCCTATAGAAACACCTGCCCTAGGGTTAACCTTGGGCATATTCTGACATATGTGCCCAAACATCTATCCTCATTATCTTTCTCTAATAGTATTAGCTTTCCTATGCTTTCCCCAATTTCAATCATGACTTCATCCTCCCATACTTCTGATGGCATGTTATACAACCTAATCCACACTGATCCCTCCTAAATTTTGTGCTTCCATGGATCAAAATTCTATACCATTTTATCATATGTATCTCTGCAGTATTTGTATAATGTGGGCCACTACTCATGGCTTCCTTTTTCTTCTCCATGGTAGGGAATTCACCGAGGAAGAAGTGGTTTGGTAATGCCCTAGCTTGAACCCTAACACCCCATTTTTCATCGATCCACCTCCCTATTCTTGCTACCTCACACCACCCTCCATCCTATTTTAGAAAGACTCCTCTTTCCCTCAATTTTCCTACTAGATTCTCTATCCTATCTTTATCCAAATTGATAGAATTTTTTGAAGTGTTTAGGGTAGGAGACTTACCAATTAGATTTGCATATTGGTGTGAAGGTCCTTCATCCATGATTACCTTTTCCTTTCCTTTCCATGGCATACTTGTTTTCTCCTTGTATCCATGCATTTTTTCACACCATTTAGTAGATGAATTCACCCTTAGATTCCCTTTTTCCCAGAACCACTCATGCCTACCATCCTCAAATCACCTTCTATTTGCACCATTTCACCCATTGGTGTTTGGATATCAAGTTGAATCCATACGGTCACCACCAAAATCCCTAGGTCTTTGATAGAAATATCGAGCACGCATCCATGGGAGTGTTTTTTTTTTCACCAAATTCCTTTTTCCCTTACTTGCTCCTTGACCACGATTCCACTCAAGTCACTATTCTCTCCCTCTGTAGCCTGGGTGACATTTATCCACCCAACTGCCTCCTTCAAAAATTCACTGCAGCACATGCTCTCTTCCTCCAGCCCTCCATTTTTCTGTAGGTTCTTCATTCACATGAGCTTCCAATTCAACATCTCCCCAAAAATTTCCTCCTAAGTCGCCTACCTTTTTTTGCTCCTCTTCACACATTCACCATATTTCCCCATTTTTTTTAAATGAGATTGTTTATCCTCTTTTCTACAAGAATATTAAATTGAAGAATTTTTTCACTAATTATACCCTTTAACTAGTAAAAAACAAAAAAAAAAATTAATATAATTTATCCACATACCTATTCAATCAAGGTAGTTAAATTAATAATTAATGAAGACAAATTTATCTTCCTCCATCTTTCCTTAACTAGTTAATGAAAATTATAAATGAATTACATAAAATATATTTTCATACAACTCATTTGTTTACTTTTAGCTAATCATGAATTAAGATAATTAAAACTTTGTTTGGCTATTTGTTTTTTATGCAAACTTCAAAATTTACTCTAATTAACAAATCAATCAAGTAATTCAAGGAAATCAACTTTATCTAACTATTATTTTTACCATGTAGTTTTTTAGTTAACTCTTATTAACTCAAGAATAATAATCGCTTGACTAACCAATTAACATTTTTCTAATTTTACCTTAACAAAATTATTAATCACTAAATTTAATTATATTTATATTGGAATTAGCATGATAAAATTTATTGTATTATTTTTATAATATTATATTATATTATATTATATTATATCATATCATATCATATTATATTATATTATATTATATCATATCATATTATATTATATTATATTATATTATATTATATTATATTATTTATTTATTTATATATCAAAGTACTTATGAATTTATAAGAACGAAAAATATGTCATTTTATTTTTCTATATGCATCAAACTATTATACCTAAATTTATCACTATTTTTTTAATTACTTTTCTCAAGTTGTTAAATATTGATGCAGGAGCATCCCAGGTTTCAAGCAATCTTGCATCAACCAAAAATATTTGCATTCATGTTTTCTTCCATTTCAGTAGTTAACTATCAGGACCCAGTCTCAGTATTTCATACTGAATTATACCGCACTGTAACATCAAAGCTCGCAAAGCAAGATATATGATCTTCATTGCAACATCTACATCATACCCAAAATTAAAGTGTTTTGGAGATCCCAGTACGAAGATATCACTAACACAATATCAGTTGTAATTGGATAGAGAGCATTCGCCGACCAGTCTTGGCTTTTCAAGTGTGCGGACCTATCCCATGACTTGCAGAGCTTAGGAAACCATTTCATAAGGATGCACATTCATCGAGGAACCTTCATTCTTATCTGCATCAAGTTTTTCCAAGG
Organism: Sequoia sempervirens; assembly: GCA_007258455.2. NCBI lineage: Eukaryota > Viridiplantae > Streptophyta > Pinopsida > Cupressales > Cupressaceae > Sequoia > Sequoia sempervirens. The sequence goes on along the minus strand of VDFB02380842.1, from coordinate 104,647 downwards.
ATCAAAGGAGAATCATATGTTTTGGCTGACCTGCACATGTTTCATCAACTTTGGGGTTTGAGACCTCTTGAAGTCAATGCAGACCTTTTTCGGAGCTAGGAATTGATATATATAAGCATTGTGTAGTTGCACTAGGTAGAAGTAATAGCGATAGAGAGGATTTTCATCCACATTGTATTTCTAGGCTTCACGCCATATCATTCTGTAATCTATAAGCCGGAAGGCAGGGCATGTTTCCTATAAATAATTGAACATTATCTATATATTCATGTGGGATTGTTATTCCAATTATTTTAGTTTTAATTTTGTTTACTCTTGCTACAAGGTTGGACAGTCCTATTTGTGGACCCTCCAACCTTGACTACACCAAGTGGTATCAGAGTGAGTTTGTAGACCTTGGGAGCAGAGAGCGAAGTGTAGTAAGGAATTTTGTAAGATCTTTGTGTGGAGACAAAGCTGACTTGAGGAAGCCTACTTGTGTTGTCAATAGATCACCTACTATGAGGTAGTTGCAACCTTGTAGCCAGATCGCCAACTTGAGGCAGTTGCATCAAATCCAAGGAAGATGTTGTCGAGGAGAATTCATACTACTATTAATGTTGTTGGAAAGATGGATGAGGTGATGGAAATGATGTGAACAATGAAAGCGATATTGGATGTTGTTGAAGGGGACATAAGAAAATACTTAAACCCTAGAACTAATGATGAAAGTGATGATGATGAAGTTCAAACTATAGATCTAACTAAAGAAACCTTAGAAGAGGAAGAATCAGATCAAATGAATATGTTGAAGGCTATTTCAAAAATAGGGAAGCGGCCTAGAATGGAGATTTTGAAATATAACAGTAAACTAAACCCTGAGGAGTTGATTGATTGGATAAATGGCATGGTAGAATACTTTGAATATGAAGAAATTGAAGATCTAGAGAGAGTGAGATTTGAAAAGACTAAACTAAAAGGACATGTTGCAATATGGTGGAAGGAAGTTCAATTGGAGAGAAATGGAAAGGGTAAAGAAAAGATTGTGAAATGGGATAGAATGGTGACAAAATTGAAGAACCAGTTTATACCTGTGGACTATGAGTTGGAGCTGCTGAAGATATTGCAAAACTTGAGATAGAAGGAAAATACTATGAAATAATACACTAAGGAATTTCATAACATCATCATCAGGACTAGACATAGTGAAGCAAGCAATGAGAAAGTGGCAAGATATGTCAATGGGTTGAGGATGAACATTCAGGAAGAGTTGAGTCTGGTAAGGATGAATTCACTAGAGGAAGTATATCAGTTTGCATTAAAGGTGGAGGACAAGCTAAAAAAAAGACATGAACAGAGGCATAGAGGAAGAGGAGGTAGATTTCATAAAGGAAGGTCACATTCTAGAGTAGAACAACCACATGTGTGTTGGAGTTAAAATGACACTGAGAGGGGGGGTGAATCAGTGTCTTAACATATTTGACCAATTTTCAAAAATTCAAAAAACCATAGCACAGATCTGATCTCAATATACTCTGATTAATACATTCATGAGTTGAATGTAATCATTCATAAACAAAATTGAGAAAAGTAATAACCATATAGTGAACTGAAATAACAACACAATAAAGCAGAGAGAACTCAGAAGAATAAGGAGACTCAATATTTTACTGAGTGGAAAACCCTCCTGGGGTATAAAAACCACTCCCAAAATGCCTTCCAGGCTCAATCTTTTAAACAAAAGTTCACAATGCCTTATAGGATAATTTTTGAGCACCCACTCAAGGAGCACTAGCCCCTCATTTTGAGAAACCCATCTCAATGAGTACCAACCCCTCAAATTATGTTTTGAAAAATAATAATGACTCAGAGGATTTCTCTATTTTCAGTTAAGCACATATCTCTCTATTTTATTGCAGAGTTCATTCATACATTTCCATACAGACAAGGAATGATACTCTTAGAATTACAACCAACAACCCTTACCATTTTAAACACTGGTATTATATACATTTCAAGTATGTCAATCAATAATAAGGTCTTGCATTTTTCACCTGAATTTGAAACTCACATGCTAATTTTAGCTGAATAATGATAGTTTGTAGATGATGGAAAAAATAAAGAGTAATTCTTATCCAGAGAGCTGCAAATCATCCATTATTTCAAAACCGCAACTGCTCAAAGAGGAAACTCAAAGAATATGCTACCATGTAATGGTTCTGATATTCGATGCAATCAAAGATGTTGGCCTGCAACTATATTTAGAAATTTCCATGACGGCCACAGAGTTTAAGACTTCGTTAACCATTCGCTGAGACATCCAGACAGTTCTGTCGAAGGAAATTAAAACATTGATCATTCCTTTTAGTTATTGCTTTCGCCATAACCCAGCAATGTCGGGAAGACCTCTAGTAGACCACATGATGTTTCACCGAAATCCCTCTTATGTGTCACTGTAACCATCAACCGTCAGGGAGACATTTTGTAGATAAGACTTTATTTTTCCGAAAGTCATCCTTTCACCCCGTGTTGCTGAGACAATACAAAGTCGGGGAGATGCTATATAGAATTCTCTATGTTTCACTGAAAGTCCACATGATTCACATTGGTCACCGTGACATAAGGTCTTTCTTGCCGATGAGTCCATCCATCCTGTATATGTCATTGTAACTTCAAACCATCGGGGAGACCTCTTGTAGATCATTTCATGTCATACCGAAACAACCCAAACACACCTTAGATCACCAAGAGAATTCAATTTTCATACCGACAGAGATCTTTTGTCTTATGTGCTTCTCTATAACATTATGATATCGGGGAGACCTCCTATAGAGCACACCATGTCTTTCTAAAAGTCTTCATCCACTTGTGTGTCGCTATAGCATACCATTATTGGGGAGACCTCTCATAGAATAATTGAGTCATACCGAAAGACCTTATCCCCTCTGAGTCGCAGAGACAAATCATTTTATATGCTGACAAGGAGCCTTTTTTTTTCCATCAGCGAGACCAAGGTCACTCACCAAGACCTCATACCGATTCAATAACTCTTATCGATAAGCCTTTTGTGCCAAGTTGGTAAGACACCATGAGATCACCATGACATTTCATCGAAGCTATAACTCTCACTAATAAGCCTCCTCTATCGCCAGTCAGTAAGACAATTCACACTCGCCAAGACCTTTCATCATTGCACATGAGTCATACCAAAGTGTTCTCTTAGTTGCCAATTGATGTAACAATTCAAACTCGCCAAGACACATGCCGATGAAGGATTACTTACGCCGAAAAAGCCACCTCGTCTATTAGTCGGTGAGACCTATTGAAATCGCTAATACCTCTGTCTGACGGCCAAGCTCATGCCAATATGCCTATCCAAACGCGGTCGGTGTGACATTGCACATTCGCTAAGACCCTTTGCCAAAGCCTTAAGCTCTTTCCAATTTGTTTCCATTTAATCTTCGATTGGTGTGACATTCCAATTTCACTGAGACCACATATCGATGGAATAACATATGCCGATAGAGAAAACTTTCTTTCACTAAAACAAAAGAGAAGTCTTTCCGACAATAGCCTGTATGATAAATTCAATCGACATGACATTAGAAATGTCTTGTCGATAGGCAACACAAAAATTTCAAAGTGGATCGGGGAGACCCTGCCATCCTCACACCGAAATGTGTAAGCCTATGATATGCAAAGAGAACCATCCTGACCAAGAGACATCAAAGAAGTGCCATAATAAATCATAAGGATCCAAACTGAGACAGATCATCAAAGAGAACTAACTGAAGGAGATTTTGTCATCAAGGACAAACCATAAACACAACTGAGATCCAACAAACTCCCCCTTTGTCCTTGATGGAAAAACACAAATCACTCCCCCCCTTTTTTCCTCAATGACAAAGAATAGAAGAGAAGAATGTGCATTGTCATGAAACACAACTAAGAAGCCAACCAAAAGACCATGAGAAATAGCTGCAAAAAAAGAGTAACAGTGCAGCAACCAAAATTGTAGGAGAGCTTTAAGTGAATCAAAATAAATAACATGCTCCCCCTAAGCCAATGCATGGAAAATCAGAGAAGTAAAGATTGAGAGATAACTCCCAATCGAAGTCTCAACCTTTCAAATAACTCTTTACCTAAGGCCTTAGTAAAAATATCAGCCACCTGATCTTGTGAGCTAACAAACTGTAAGCAGACTTCATTTGCCCAAACCTTTTCTCGAAGAAAGTGAAACTTGATAGCAATATGTTTAGTGCGAAAGTGCAAAACAAGATTTTTGGAGATATTTATCACACTTGTGTTATCACAGAGAATAGAAACAAGTTTAGGAATTCCAATACCCATATCAGATAGAGTTTGACTCATCCAAAGAACTTGAGTACAACATGAAGTGGCAGCAATGTATTCTGCTTCAGCAGTAGAGAGAGAAACAGATTCTTGTTTCTTGTTGTGCCATGCCACTAAACGATCACCAAGAAAGAATGTAACACCACTAGTGCTTTTCCTATCATCCAAACAACCAACCCAATCAGCATCAGTATATGCAATCAATGAAAAATCATTTCTTCTAGGATACCAAAGACCATAATTAAGAGTGCCCTGAATATATTTAAAAATCCTTTTAATAGTAGTGACATGGGATTCTTTAGGTGATGCCTAAAATTGTGCAACAGTGCAAACTGCCTACATAATGTCAAGTCTAGAGGCAGTTAAATATAATAGACTGCCAATCATTGATCTATATTCAGTTTGATTTGTATCAGGCAAATCATCAACCTTAGTAAGTTTTCATCCAGTAATCATTGGAGTGCTAACTAGATGGCATTCATCCATCTGAAATTTCTTAAGCATCTCTCTAGCATACTTGGTTTGATAAAGAAATATTCCATTTTCATGTTGAGAGATTTGAAGACCCAAGAAGAAATTTAATTCTCCTAATAATGACATTTCAAATTTAGATTCCATTAGCTGAGAGAATTTTTTACTTAATGTAACATTGTTGCAGCCAAAGATAGTGTCATCAACGTAAATTTCAACAACCAGAATATCAGAACCTTCAGTTTGAACATAAAGATTGCTATCTACACCTCCTCTAACAAAACCATTTGAAAGAAAATGACTGTCAAGCCTAGAGTACCAAGCTCTAGGTGCTTGTTTTAAGCCATAAAGGGCCTTTTTCAATCTGTAAACATGATCAGGCTTATCTTTGCACATAAATTCTTTAGGTTGTTCAACATAGACCTCTTCATCTAAATAGCCATTTAAAAAAGCAGTTTTGACATCCATTTGATAAATAGTAAAGTCTTTATAAACAGAATAAGCCAAGAATATTCTAATAGATTATAATCTAGCAACGGGTGCAAATGTTTCACCAAAATCAATACCTTCTTGTTGAGCATAACCTTTGCAGACAAATCTTGCTTTTTTGTGAATGACATTACCATTTTAATCAAGCTTGTTTCTGTATATCCATTTGCCTCCAATGACATTCTTGTCATCTGGTCTTGGGACTAACTCCCAAGTCTGATTTTTCTCAATTTGATCAATTTCTTCCTACATAGCATTAAGCCAACATGAGTTTGTAAGAGCTTCATTAAAAAATTTAGGCTCAAACTGAGTAACTAGACAGAAAGCTATTTGTACCTTTTCATTAGATTTTGTAGCCTTTCTTCTAGTTTGAACTCCTGCATTTTTATCCCCAATAATCTGATCTTTGGGGTGATATTTAGCTAGAGCTTTCGATGCAACCCCTTCAGGACTTGTTGTTTCACTTCTAGGGCTTGCTGAATCAATTCCTTCTGAAATTATTTCTAGTTCAAGTTCTTCCTCATTATCCTACAAAGATTCAGCATACAAATGTGGTCTTTCATCAAATTTTACATTAACAACTTCAACAATCTTATTAAGCCTTTTGTTAAGGCATTTATAAGCTTTGTTGTGAGTTGAGTATCCCAAAAAGATACCCTCGTCACTCTTTGATTGAAATCTCCCAAGTTTATCATCATCTTTTTTGATAAAACACTTACTTCCAAAAATTTTGAAGTGTTTGACAGAACCATTTTTTCCATACCAAAGTTCATAAGGAGTGTGTTTAGATTTCACCCTAAGCTGCACTCTATTCAAAATGTATACAACTGTATGAACAACTTCTTTCCAATACATATCAGATAGCTTAGCTTCATCTAGCATGGTTCTAGCCATTTCTTTTATAGTTCTATTCTTATGTTCAACTACCCTATTTTGTTGAGGTTTTTTTGTTGTAGCATACTGTCTTTTAATGCCATGATGTTCACAGTAATCAATAAACTCTTGAGAGGTGAACTCACCTCCTTTGTCAGATCACAGACATTTAAGTTTCAAATCAGATTCCTTCTCAACCAATTTATGGAAGATTTTAAACCTTTCAAATGCTTCTAATTTGTGCTTAAGAAATGTGACCCAAACCATTCTAGTATAATCATCCACAAACAGCATAAAGTACCTTTCACCATTAATAGACCTTGTTTTGGTTGGTCCACATAAATCAGTGTGCACAAGTTTTAAAGGTTGAAGAAGAATGTTCTTTTGTTTTGAAGCTGATTTTAGTTTGTTTACCACTTAGACATTCTTTGCACATAGAATATTTTTGCTTGTTAAGGATTGGTAAACCTCTAACATTCTGATTCTTACCTATTCTAACCAGATTTTCAAAGTTTATGTGTCCTAATCTTTTATGCCATAACCATCTTTCTTCAATTTGGCTTATTAAACACATACCTTGATTATTGTCATTGCTTGACATGTCAAGAAGATTGCACACATTTTCTTTTGTCCTCCTTCCAGCTACAATGGCCTTTCCAAGATTGTTCTTAATCTCACATCCCTGCGAAGTGAAAAGAACATGATAACCACTATCATAGATTTGACTAACACTTAGAATATTGTTCTTGAGACCTTCCACATAGTACAAATTATAGATAGGAGTGTCTTCACTCAGAAGAAGTGAGCCTCTACCTTTAATTTGAATACCAGAGTTATCACCAAACTTAACATAACCACCTACATAATCTTCAAGATTTATAAGCTTATCCTTGTCGCCAGTCATATGGTTAGAACATCCATTGTTCAAGACCCATAAGTCCTTTTTCTTGGAATGAAAAGTTGTTTGAACCAACATAGTTTGCTCAATGTTGTTGACAGTCTTAGGTTTCAAAGCCTTTTTAATTTTTTGTTGTTTAGATTGCAGATCAATTCTGTACTATTTGACAGAATGTCCCAAAGTATTGCATTTAAAACATCTGATCTATCTTACAAAACCATAGTGTTGCCTAAGACCAAACCTGGGTATTCTAGAATTCATAAGCCTGCAAGTGCTCACCTTATGCCCAAATTTGTTGCAGAAAAAACAATAACCATAGAAGAAAGGATTGACTTTGTACGAAGATCTATTACCTCTTAAGGACTGAACATGATCCTTAACAAACACTGAGTGATTTGAACCTAAACCTTTGGCTTCAGAAGAGGGTTTTTGTTTTGCATGGTCAATTGAGCATTCACCCTTTTCGTAACCAACACCAGTTTTATCTTTGTACATCTTCTGCTTGTTGAGCATCTCATTCAGTTTTAGAGTGCTTTCATATTTTTCAATTTCCTTCCTAAGATAGACTACTTCTTGTTCCAATTTTTGAATTTCTTGATCTTTGCAGCTTATAGTCTCTTGAAGGTAGTCTTCAACTCTTTTAGCTTCTTCAAGTTGAGTTTTCAGATAGACCATTTCTTGATCTGGTTTATGTTCTTGAGTAAGAACTTGTTTTTTGAGTTTTCTGATCTCTTGTAAAGCACATTTCAGCTCACTTTCAAGATCTACTTCACCTTCTTCAATGTCAATGGTGTTTGTATCATTTTATTGAGTAATTTCAGCCATGAACAAGGTTTCATCTTCTTCAGCTAATGAATCTTCAGACTCAATATCAGATTCATCCTTACTAAATAGACTTTTCTTCTTTTTGAAATAGAAGTTTCGATTAGGTTTGAAGGTCTTCTTCATAGGCTATTTTTCAGTTGTCTCGTTGTCACAAATTTGATCATCATAGGGACACTTTGCAGCAAAGTGACCTATTTTGCCACAGTTAAAACATTTAAACGCAAGTTTTCCCTTATATTTTCCTGATCCCTTTTTAAATCTTCTAAGAAAATGGGATTCTTTAGAATCAGACAACTCTGATTCACTGACTTCAAATTTTTCTTTCTTTTCAATGTTAAAGGTAGTTTCTTTTCCTATTGAATTGTTTTTGCTAGTTCTCATTTCATAGGCAGTAAGTATTCCTTGTAGGTTATCTAAGGTAAGCTTATCAAAGTGTTTCTTTTCTTCTAGGGCTGAAACCTTAGATTCAAATTTGGATGGTAAGGTTCTAACAACCTTTGTGACCACATCAAATTCATTAACCTCTTGACCTAGACCTTTCATTGAATTGACAACCTCATCAACTCTTAGGAAATATTCAGCCACTTTTTCATCATCCTTCATTTTCAACTCCTCAAACTGATGTTTGAGTGTAATGATTTTTGACAGTTTGACTTTCTCATTCCCTTGATATATAGTTTCAAGTTTTTCCTAGATTCCATGAGCAAATTTGCAATGCATGACTTTAATGAACACATCTTTAGTCAACCCACACAAGATGGCATGCTTAGCTCTAGCATTTGTTTCATACCTCTTTTTTTCAACAGCATCAGTGGGAATAGATTCTGGTACATTGTAATCTTTTAAAACAATGCTCCAAACATCAACATCAAAAGAAACAAGAAAAGCTTCCATTCTGATTTTCTAGAACACGTAATCAGTTCCATCAAATAACAGAGCTCTGGATACAGAGGCACCGTCTTGAGAATGTGCCATTAAAAAAAACTCCAAGACCAAGATCAATCCAAGGTGATTAAAACCTATCAGAGGACCCTACGCTCTGATACCAATTGTTGGAGTTAAAATGACACTGAGAGGGGGGGTGAATCAGTTTCTTAATAGATTTGACCAATTTTCACAAATTCAAAAAACCATAGCACAGATCTGATCTCAATATACTCTAGTTAATGCATTCATGAGTTCAATGTAATCATTCATAAACATAATTGAGAAAAATAATAACCATACAGTGAACTAAAATAAAAACAACACAGTAAAGTAAAGAGAACTCAAAAGAATAGGGAGACTCAAGATTTTACCGAGTGGAAAACCCTCCTGGGGTATAAAAACCACTCCTGAAATTCCTTCCAGGCTTAATCTTTTAAACAAAAGTTCACAATGCCTTATAGGCTGATTTTTGAGCACCCACTCAAGGAGCACTAGCCCCTCATTTTGAGACACCCATCTCAAGGAGTACCAACCCCTCAAATTATGTTTTGAACAATAATAATGACTCAGAGGATTTCTCTGTTTTCAATTAAGCACATATCTCTCTATTTTATTACAAAGTTCATTCATACATTTCCATACAGACAAGGAATGATACTCTCAGAATTACAACCAACAACCCTTACTGGTTTCAACACTAGTATTATATACATTTCAAGTATGTCAGTCAATAATAAGGTCGAGCGGGGGCCCTAGCTCGGTTGGCTAAGTAATTCCGTTGTGGCTCAGATGGTCACGAGTTCTAGTCTCCCTCGTCCCGTGGTACCGGAGGGTGTGTCACGCCAGCACTGCCGGTCACGTTAAAAAGTTTACCAGGCGCACTGCAGTTTATAGGGGGTCATGCTACCCGATTCCTATAGTTTAAAAATAATAATAATAAGGTCTTGCATTTTTCACCAGAATTTGAAACTCACATGCTAATTTTAGTTGAATAATGACAGTCTGTAGATGATGGAAAAATCAAGAGTAATGCTTATCCAGAGAGCTGCAAATCATCCATTATTTCAAAAACGCAACTACTCAAAGAGGAAACTCAAAGAATATGCTGCCATGTAACAATTCTGAGATTTGATGCAATCAAAGATGACAACCTGCAACTATATTTAGAAATTTCCATGACAGCCACAGAGTTTAAGACTTTGTCAACCATTCGCTGAGACATCCAGACAGTTCTGCCGAAGGCAATTAAAACGTTGATTGTTCCTTTTAGTTATCACTTTCACGATAACCCAACGATGTCAGGAAGACCTCTCGTAGACCACATGATGTTTCACCGAAAGCCCTCTTATGTGTCGCTGTAACCATCAAGCATCAGGGAGACGTTTTGTAGATAAGACTTTGTTTTACCGAAAGTCATCCTTTCACCCCGTGTCGCTGAGACAATACGAAGTTGGGGAGATGTTATATAGAATTCTCTATGTTTCACCGAAAGTCCACATGATCCACATTGGTCACCATTACATAAGGTCTTTCTTGCCGATGAGTCCATCCATCCTGTATATGTTGTTGTAACTTCAAACCATCAGGGAGACCTCTTGTAGATCATTTCATGTCATACTGAAACAACCCGAACACACCTTAGATTGCCAAGAGAATTTGATTTTCATATCAAAAAATATCTTTTGTCTTATGTGCTTCACTATAACATTATGATATCGGGGAGACCTCCTATAGAGCACACCATGTCTTTCTGAAAGTCTTCATCCACTTGTGTGTCGCTATAGCATACTGTTATCAGGGAGACCTCTCGTAGAATACTTCAGTCATACCAAAAGACCTTATCCACTCTGAGTCACAGAGACAAATCATTTTATATGCCGACAAGGAGCCTTTTGTTTTCCATCGGCGAGACTGAGGTCACTCACCGAGACCTCATACCGATATCACTAACTCTTATCGATAAGCCTTTTGTGCCAAGTCAGTAAGACACCATGAGATTGCCATGACATTTCATCGAAGCTATAACTCTCAAAGATAAGCCTCCTCTATCGCCAGTCGGTAAGATAATTCACACTTGCCAAGACCTTTCATTGTTGCACATGAGTCATACCGAAGGGTTCTCTTAGTTGTCGGTTGATGTAACAATTCAAACTCACCAAGATGCATGCCGATGAAGGATTACTTACGCCGAAAAAACCACCTCATCTATTAGTCGGTGAGACCTATTGAAATTGTTAAGACCTTTGCCCAACGACCAAGCTCATGCTGATATGCCTATCCAAACGCGATCAGTGTGACATTGCACATTCGCTAAGACCCTTCACTGAAGCCTTAAGCTCTTGCCGATGTGTTTTCATTTAATCTTTGATCGGTGTTACATTCCAATTTCGCTGAGACCACATACCGATGGAATAGCATATGCCGATAGAGAACACTTTTTGTCGCCGAAACAAAAGAGAAGTCTTGCCGACAACATCCTGTATGATAAATTCAATTGACATGACATTAGAAATGTCTTGCCGATAGGCAACACAAACATTTCAAAGTTGATCAAGGAGACCCTACCATTCTCACACTGAAATGTGTAAGCCTATGATATGCAAAGAGAACCATCCTAACCAAGAGACATCAAAGAAGTGCCATAATAAATCATAAGGATCCAAACTAAGACAGATCATCAAAGAGAACTAGCTGAAGGAGATTTTGTCATCAAGGACAAACCATAAACACAACTGAGATCCAACAATGTGGAGCAAAACAAGGACAAAGATTCATTCCACAAGAAAGAGTGGGATTCCAATTCATACCATAAAGGGAGAGACGACAAAAATTCTTACCACCACAATAGAGGAGGCTACAATTCTTACTGCAATGATGGATACCGAAGAGATGAGAAAGGATATGACAAGAGAAATTTCAGAGGAACCTGTTTTAAGTGTGGAGAAGGACGTAGAGCATTTGAGTGTCACCAAGAAAGTAAGAGGATTGAAAATCATGCAAGAACTGGATATGTGGAGGAAGAACCAGTGGAATCACCAAGTCTCGGAGGAAGTCCTAAGAAGGGAGAATCATTATTCATGAGGAGAGCAGTGTTCGAGAAGAAAGAAGTACATAAGGAAGTACTGCAAAGGAAAAGTTTGGACCAAACTAGACGCAAAGTTATCATTGATAGTGGTAGTATAGATAACCTAGTTTCAAAGGAAATGGTGACAAAGTTGAATTTGGAAAGAAGAAAACACTTGAAACCTTATAGGATAGCCTGGATTCAAGATGAGCACAAGATACTAGTAAGTGAGAAATGCCTAGTAAGGTTATGTATAGGATCATATCATGATGAATTACTATTTGATATTATGCCAATGGATGTATGTCATATGTTTTTGGGTAGACCTTGGTAGTATGATAAGAAATCTATACATGATGGGAAAAAGAATACCTATACCATAACATCCAATGGAAAGAGAGTCATCTTGACACCTTTGGAAGATGAACCTGAAAGTGAAGTATGTGGTACAACTAGAATCAATTTGGTAGATGGAAGGAAATTTCTAGATGGATTGAGACATGAAAACATCTATTTTGCTTTGATTCCAAGGAAGTGCAGAGCCCTATATGCAGCGAGAATCACCGCAAGGGGTGAAGAATCACCAAAGAAGGAAGTCACTAAACTATTGACAGAGTACCAAGATCTTGTATCAAAGAATGTACTTGATGGATTACCACCAATCAAGAGTATCATTCATCATATGGATCTCATTCTAGAAGCTATTTTTCCAAAAAAATCTACACACTAGATGACACTAGCAGAGAATGTGGAGCTAAATAGATAGATACGGGAACTATTGAAGAAATGATTGATTAGAGAAAGTATGAGCCCGTGTGTAGTACCAATTTTACTTGCACCAAAGAAAGATGGAGAATGGAGGATTTGTATAGATTTAAGGGCTATCAATAAGATCATAGTGAAGTATAGATTCCCATTTCCTAGGATGGATGTCATCATGGATAGTCTGAGTAGAGAAAGTATTTCACAAAGATAGACCTAAAGAGTGGATACCATCAAATCAGGATCAGAGAGGGAGATGAATGGAAGACTACTTTCAAGAAAAATGAGGGATTATATGAGTGGTTGGTCATGCAATTTGGACTAAATAATGCACCTAGTACATTTATGAGGTTGATGAATGAAGTCTTGGAGAAATTCTTGGGAAAGTTTGTCATTTTTTACCTGAATGATATTCTAATTTTTAGTAAGACTAAGAACATTTGGAGCACATTAGACAAGTATTTCAGAGGCTAAGGGAAGATAATTTTTTGATAAACGTCAAGAAGTTTAGCTTCATGAAGGAAGAACTAGTATATTTTTTATTTGTGATATCTTTGGAAGGATTGAAGATGGACCTTGAGAAGGTTAGAGCAATATTTGAATAGCCTAAACCTGTAAACATTGGAGAGGTAAGATGATTTCATGGACTAGGGACCTTTTACCTAAAGTTCATTCAAAAATTTAGTGGTACTTGCACACCTATGACAGAGACAATGAGGGGTGATCGAAGTGAATTCAAGTGGACATCAGGAGCACAAAGGAGTTTTGATTTGTTGAAGAAAAAGGTGAGAGAACAACCTGCATTGGCACTACCAGACTTTGATAAGGTATACCAAGTAGATTGTGATGCTAGTGGAAGTGCAATCGGAGCTATGTTAAGTCAGGAAGGGAAACCAGTAGTCTATTTCAGTAAAAAATTGAATGATACTAGGAGAAGATATTCAATTCATGATCATGAATTCTATGCAATCATACAAGCTTTGAAGAAGTGGAGGAATTCCCTGTTACCTAAGGAATTTGTGTTGTATACGGATCATCAAGCTTTACAATATTTGAATAGTCAAGGGAAGTTGAACCAAAGACATATGAGATGGGTATAGTTCTTACAGAGTTACACATTTGTGTTGAAGCACCGAAGTGGAAAGTCAAACAAGGTTGCAGATGCATTTAGCAGGAGAAGAATTTTGTTGACAGAGATGAGAATTGAAGTATTATGTTTTGAAGAACTAAAGCATATGTATGAGGATGACATTTATTTTGTGGAGGCATGGAAGGCTTGCAAGGAACCTGTAGAGACAAATAGAAGAAAATGGTTGGATTATTTTATTCATGAAGATATGTTATTCAAGAACAACTAGTTATGTATTCCTAGAAGTTCAATGAGAGAATTTGATCAAGGAAAAGCATTGTGGAGGATTAACCAGACATTTTGGAATTGATAAGACCATAACATTGGTGAGTGAGAACTATTTTTTTCCGTAGTTGTATAAGGATGTCAAGAAATACGTTTAAAGCTACAAGATTTGTCAAGTTGCAAAAGCAAATAGTCAAAACACTGGAATGTGTACAACATTGACAATACCAGAGAGACCATGGGAAGACATTAGATGTGGATTTTTTGTTGGGATTACCTAAGACACTGAGAGGATTTGACTCTATATTTATGGTTGTGGATATATTTTCTAAGATGGCACATTTCATACCTTGTAAGAAAACCAGTGATGTAGTACATGTTGTAGACCTATTTTTCAAGGAGATTGTGAGATTACATGGACTACCAAAGAGTATAGTATTAGAAAGAGACACTAGATTCATTGGATATTTATGGAAAATATTATGGAAGAAGGGGAAGAAAAATTTGAAGTATAGTTCAACATTTCACCCATAAACAGATGGACAAACAAAAGTGGTAAATAGGAGTTTGGGGAACTTGTTGAGGTGTTTGACTGAAGGTAAAGCGGGAAATTGGGACTTAATACTACCACAAGAAAAAAATTCTTACAAAAATTCAGTAAACCAAAGCACAAGGAAGACACCATTTGAAATTGTGACAGGACAACAACCCAGAGGAGTGGCAGAATTAAGAGATATCAGTATGGAGAATAAAAGGAGTGTGGAGGTAGAATAATTTTTATGATTCATGGAAACAATGCATACTCAAGTTAAGAAGCATCTGGAGAAGATGAACAATAATTACAAGGAGAAAGAAGATGAGAAGAAAAGACATAAGGAGTTTGCAGTAGGAGAGGAAATAATGGTATATCTGAGAAAAGAGAGATTTCAAATTGGGACATATAATAAGTTGAAGATGAAGAAGTTTGGACCTTGTAAGATCATCAGGAAGTTTGATTTTGTAAATGCATATGAAGTGGAATTACGAGAGGAATTTGGCATATCACCTATATTCAACATTACAGACCTATATAATTGCTATACCCATACTAGTTTTTTATTTTAACTTGTTCATGGAGAGATCCTCGGGTAGTGGTGATGGCGGTGATGGAATTACAAATCTTGAAAAGGTAGGATTTCTTGATGATGTTGCATGTGTTAATGGTGGACAGTTTGATGATGGCAAGGTGATGTCAAGTGGGTCCTTTATGGTAGGTAAGCATTATGGGTCCCCTTTAGTTGATAATGTTTGTTTTGTTGGGAAAGGGGAGGCAGTGGTTGTGTGTCCTCTAAAAAAGAGATTCTCAGGACTGAAAAGTCAAGGCTAGACTTTTCTTCTGGTGGTAGTGATGGGACTTTTGATGTGGCTAGCCTTGGGGCTGATAAGACCAACTCTGACTTCCTATCAAGCTCTTCCCTTAAGTGGAAGAATCTATTTGGAGTGAAGCCTAAAGGTAAGAGTATTTCTCCTCCACTGTCGTTAACTGCTAATGTGAAAACTGGAGAGTACTCTATTTCTATTCCAGATTGTATTGTTGAAAAAAGTATGTCCAATTTGTATATGGCTATGTTGGGTAAATTTGTTGGCCCCCAACCTCATATTGAGTTGGTGTGCAATTTTTCTTTAAATTGATGGAAACCTAAGGGACAGATTGATGTTGCAGCTATGGCCAAGGGTTTTTTTCTTTCACCTTTAACTGTGAAGATGATTTGGTTTCAGTGTTGAATGGTGGCCCATGGTTTATTGGTAAGTCATCTCTAATGCTTAAAAAGAGGGAACTAGGCTTCAACCCAAACTTGTGTTCTTTCATAGCTGCTCTAGTTTGGGTTCGTCTTCCAAGCCTCCCAATGGAATTCTAGGATGAAGAAGTGTTCAAATGGATAGCAAGCACCTTTGGTTGTCTGATATTGATTGACCAAATGAAGGCCTCTAGGAAGAGGTTTGTTTATACCAGATTCTATGTAAATGTAGAGCAATCAGCTAATCTGTTGTTTTTCATAAAAATAAACTCTAAATTTTTGGTTCGGGAGAAAGTAGTTGAATTCAAATCAAATCCCTTTGCATGAGCTTCCATTGTAAAAATTTGTCCATTGGGCCAAAAAGTGTCCTCTCAAGGTGCCTAAGCAGGTGAATACGCAATGGAGGGAGAAGGAGAAAGACCCAGAACAGGTGGTGGAGTCTGTGGAGAAAGGGGATTCAGCTCTGGGCAAGAATGTGGAGGTTGAACCTATTGAAAAGGACCCTATATTAGAGGATAAGGATGATATTATAGAAGGCTAGGAGATTTTTGGAAAAGAGAACAAGGGTTTGGGTAAGGGTGTAGAGGTTAAATCTACCCCTACTAGTGCTTCGGTAGTATCTATGGAAGCAGTTAGGCTAGAGGCTGCTAAGGTTGATAAGATTATTTTTTGTGATGAGGTTAGATCTCCACCCTCAAGGGTGGTGCATGAAGATGGTTTGAAGGCTAAGGGATTACAGGTAATTCTTGAATCTAAGGATTTTGGGGAACAGGAGGATCTATATAATCCTCCATACATTCAAGTTTGTGGGCGCAACAGGAAAAAAAATTCTCCATCTCTGGGAGTAGTGACAAGGAATCGACAAAGGTCAGATTGTGGATCTGAGCTACGTGGAAGAGGTAGGCCTCCTGCTAATGTTACTAGGTAAAAGGAGAGTTGAATGGACATTGTTGATGGGACGTAGAGAACCCTATTGGATATGTGCTCAAAGAACACATCCAATAAGTTATTATGAATATCATCTCCTGGAATATGAGGGGATTAAATCACCCTCACAAGAGTGATCTTCTTGCTAATTTGGTAAGAGATCTTTGCCCTAATATTGTGTTAATTCAAGAAACTAAAATGGGATTGGATAAATTGTCTAGGTTGAAGAATAAGCTCTTTAAGGATTGTGGTATGGATTGTTCTAATGCAGTTGGGCCATTGGGAGGGATTGTTACTTTTTGGAATCTTAGAGTAATCCAGGGAGCTAAGTTTTTTAAAGATTGTAATCATGTGGCTACTTCCTTTACTCAGCTACGTGATAGATTATCTTGGACTTTGTCTAATATCTATGCTTTGAATTGTAAGAGTGCTAGAAAAATACTATGGGAGAATTTATCCTCTTTCAAAGTTGTGAACCATATTGAGAATTGGCTGGTTATGGGAGAGTTTAACACTCCTTTGCATGATGCTGAAAAGTTGGGTGGTTCGCAGATGGTGGATGAGAGAAGATATTATTTTATGAATCTCATTAATGATTTTTTGCTCCTTGATTTGGACCTAAAAGGTGCATCTTTTACTCGGTTGAATAGGAGAGTGGGGAATGCCCTGATCCAAGTTAAGCTTGATCATGCTCTCATCTCCCCTGAGTGGTTGGTTCATTATTCTTGCTTGCTTTCTACACTTACTAGATTGGGATCTTATCACTTCCCTCTAGCTCTATTGATGGATTTGTTGGGGGGCAAGAAAAATTTTCCATTTCGATTTGAAAAAATGTGGACGTGTCACCCTAATCTGGGGAATTTGATTAATGAGTGGTGGAAAATCCATGTGGATGGATCGTCTGTGTTTAAAGTTGCTTAAAAGCTTGCCAATGCTAAGGATAATGTTAGAAAGTGGAATCACACCTCCTTTGGTCATATTTTTATGGATAAAGAGGGGATGACTAAGGAACTTCAGGATGTGCAGTAGTTGATCCAAGTGTCCAAGTATGATCAGGCTTTGATGCAAAAGGAAAATATCTTACTTTCCAGATTGCACAACATTGTGGAAAAGGAGGATGAATTATGTAAATAGTGGTCAAGGATAATGTGGCTTAAAAGTGGGGAAAAGAATACCAATTTTTTTCACCTCTCTACTCTAAAGCACAGGGCTAATAACCAAATTAACTTGATTAACTTCAATAATAAAGTGTTGGAAAAGGATGTTGATTTGTAGCTTGATGCTTCCTCTTATTTCTCTCAGCTGTCGTTGATGGAGGGTGGGCTTAATTTGTCTTTCCAAGAGGATCTCTTAAGGGATATCCCTCAGATTGTGGATGATGATATGAATAAATAATTAATTTTCATTCCCTCGGCGGATGAAGTTCGGAGTGCTATTTTTCCTTTTCAAGGTAATAAGGTGTCACGCCCAAATGGTTTCCCGATGTTTTTCTTTCAACCCTTTTGGGAAATTATTGCTAAAGATGTTGTTGTGGCTACTAAGGAGTTTTGTAGGTCTGGATCCCTTCTTAAGGAATTGAACTCCTCTTTTATTGTCTTGGTCCCTAAGAAGCCTTGTGCTTCTTCTTTTGATGTTTTTGGTCTTATCAGCTTATGTAATTCGGTATATAAGATTTTTTCCAAGGTTCTAGCGGTCTACTTGCAAAGAATTTTTCCTCTTATCATCTCGCCTCAACAAAATGGGTTTCTGGTTGGGAGGAAAATCCTGGATTTAATTCTTTATGTTCATGAGAATATCCACTCTCTGTCTATTAATAATAAATTTGGTTTATTCTGAAACTTGACTTAGTTATTTAAACTTATGATAGAGTTGACTGGGGGTTTCTGTCAAATATTTTAACTTCTTTTGGCATTGGGGAGAAAGGGGTGGCCCTTGTGTTTCAACTTATTTCTACTCTGAGATTCTCTATTCTCATTAATTAGTCCCATTCTCCTCTTTTTGACTGTTCGAGAGGTTTACGGCAAGGGGATCCTATCTCTCCATTTCTATTTATTATAATGGTGGAATCCTTAGGTCATCTCATTTAGAGATCTATCAATTTTGGGGTTATGTCTGGACTTGCCCCTTCTTTTAGCAACCTTGTTTTCTCACATCAGTAGTTTGTGGATGATTCTCTTATGCTTCAGCAGTTGTCTATCAAGGAGACTAACATTGTCAAGTTGATCTTACAAAGGTATAAAGCCACTTCATGGCAGAAGGTTAGCTTGCCAAAGAGTGTTCTTTTCTTTTTTAACACTCTGATCCATAAAGAGACTAAAATTTTCTAGAGTTTTGCATTGTCAGATTGGGGAACTTCATGCTTCTTACTTAGGCTTTCCCATGTGCTCCAAAGTTTCTAATTCTTTTTGGAGGGGTATGATTGATAGATTTAACTATAAATTGGCTGGTTGGAAGGGTGCTCTATTGAGTCGGGCTAGAAAATTTTAGTTGATTAAATATAATTTCAAAATATTCCTATTTATGCTCTTAGTCTTATTCATATGCCTAGGAAGTTTGTGGATACTGTGGAAAATACTCAGAAAAAATTCCTTTGGTCTAGGGTGGAGGACAAGAGAAGGATTCACTTGGTTACTTGGGATGATGTTTGCAGACCTAAGAAGGTTGGTGGGTTGGGGATCCATAAAATCAGAGCTTTTAATATTTCTCTCCTTGGAAAGAAAATGTGGAACCTCTTGTTTGCTAAGAGCGAATGGGAAAAAATTTCTTGGAGTAAATACTTACACGAAGCTGATGGTATAAGGGGGTTCGTTTCTCAAGAGTTTAATCCCCCATCTAGTTCAGTTCTATGGAATTGGATTGTTAAGGCTCGTAGGCTTGTGACCAAGGGTCTCTTTTGGAAACTGGGGGATGGTAGATATATCTTGTTTTGGGATGATAATTGGTTTGGAAATAGGCCCCTCAAAGATGATCCATGGGCTCAACCTTTCATGGATCTTTTTGTGCAAAAATTTGGCAGACGGGTTGTTAACTATATTGAAGGAAGTTGTTGGAAGAAGTTACATGAGCTTGACCCTGTTTTGGAGATTGTGTATAATGATATTTCTTTGGTACATATTCCCTCTTCCCCCTCTCTTGATAAGTTTTTTTGGAAGCCTTCTTCTAATGGCATCTATTTTGTGGCTTCAGTTTTTCATTCTAATGAGTCCTTTGTTGGCCCAGCCCCGTTTTGGGCCTCTGTGTGGTCCTCTAAATTGATTCCTAAGGTCAATATTTTATTTTGGCTCTTTTGCCAGAATAAAATATTAACTACTGACAACTTGGTCAAAAGAGGTTTTTTGATGCCTAACAGGTGTTTTCTATGTGAAGTAGAGGCTGAAAATGCTTGTCATTTGCTGATTGGGTGTAGTTTTGTTAGAATGGTTTGGGCCCATGTGCTATCTCTATGGAACTTCAGTTGGGTGTTCCCTAGTTCTATTAAAGAGTTGTGGTCTCAATGGATTGGCCCTTCATCCAATCTTACTCTTTAGTTTTTATGGTCTCTCTCTCTTCCTCATATTGCTTGGGGAGTCTAGCTTGAATGAAACAACAAAATCTTCAGGAATTCGTCCCTCCCTGCTAACTCTGCGGCTTACAAAATTTGTGCTGCCATTAAAGAAAAATTTTAGGTGGGGATAACTTTTCACAATGGTCCAAAAATAAATCTAAGCCCCTATGATATATCTATTTCTCAAAAGTGGAAGTTGTCTTGTGATATTTCACTCTTGGTTACTAAAGGAAAAACTTCTAGAGAAGATGTTTGGAAAGCTCCTCCGGGACCTGCTGATTGTTGGGGAGTGATTAGAAACTCAAATGGTAGGCTCATTTATGTTGTGGTGCTCCCTTTGGGAACCTAGACAAACCACTATGCGGAAGCGGCTGTAGCCTATCATGGTCTCAAATTGGGTCAAACCAAAGGATATAGAAAAGTGTGACTAGAGGGGGATTCTTTGAATATCATAAACAATTTGAAAAAATACACTCCTTCCTCTTGGACTATTGAGCCCTTGATAAGGGATTCAATAGATATTTTGAATTCTTTCGATGAGTTTTATTTTTCACATATCTTAAGAGAAGGTAATGGGCTGGTGGATATTTTCGCTAACATTGGTGTCAAATATTTTAGGGAGTGGGGTCTGAATGACCCTCTTCCTATAGAGGCTATTGCTACTATGAATAATGAGTGTTGATTTCAATTGGATTAATGTCTCATTATGGTTGGCAGCATGCATGCTCTTCATCATGTGGTAGATTGTTATGAGTAAATATGGTGTGCAAGATTGGAATCAAGTGATTTGTACAGGAGCAAGGTGTTGTATGAAATGGAAAACTTTGGTCTTATTATCTACTATCCCTACTTTGGCCTCACATAGATTTTGGGTTGTTTTGGCATTGTTTTCTAGAGCCTTCTTTGTTATGTGTTTGTTGTCTGTAAGTTGGATTGTGGAAAGATGGGTGGTGATAAAAATCATGTTGAACCCAAATCTTGTGATGCTCTGAGGGAAAGGAAGGTCTGGAAAGTACTGGTGAAGGGAGGGTTAACACCCTATTTGGAGAAAATTCATGGAAATGATACCCATGTTACAAACCTTTTCTGTGAAAGGATGGAGTGACAAAGTGCTTAAGCTTTATGGGACTGAGTTTGAGGTTAATGAAGAATTCATTGTTGGTATTACTGGCCTAGCTATGGATGGAATGAAAGTATTTAGGGACAAAAAGGAGGCACAGACTGCAATGAAAATCTTTTCCAAAGATAATGAAGAGAAATATTTAAAGCCTACTAAGAGTGACGGATATCAGCGAAGTTTCCTTAAGGCTTTATGGGGGGATGTAGCGTAGGAATTAATGCACTATATTACCCTGGAAGGTCATTTTTTGGTGATGAATGCATATCATTTCATTTTGTTGAACCACTTCTGACATAAGAGGAGGGTTTCTTTTCCATTTTATCTTATTATGTCTCTTGACTGTAGTATCAAGGACCACAAGAAGAACCCAAAAAATACCGTATTACATGTTGGGTTGATTCTCCTTTTCTTTGATAATGAAAATGCTTTTGAGGTTCCCAAACCTATGGTCACCCTGAAGGGTAAGCAACCCAAACCTGCTAAAGGGTATGATGTGGCCTCTAAAGATGAACTAGTCAACAAAAAGGTCAAGAAAAGGAAATTGATTTTGGAAAAAGAGGATTAGTCGAACGAGGATGTGGAATTTGTTCCTAACTCTCTTGCCTCTCTAGAAGGGGGTCCACATTTCGCATCCATAGGAAATGAGAAGGGGAAGCTTGTGCTAGTCAAGGTTATTTAACTTGTAGTGAAGAAGTTGTTGTTGTGTCAAGTAGGGGTCTGAAGGTGAAGAATGACCTATATGGGGAGGCTTCCTCACCACCCCCAACTACCAAGAAGAAGGATTTGGAGGAAGTGAGCGTGAAGAAAATGGTTTTACGGTCTGTGAGCCAAATTCTAAAGCAAGGCCATCCTCTTACAATTGTAGGTGGCCCCTTTTTTGATAACTCCCCAAGTGTCAAGCCAATTATGTAGGTGAAAGATAAGGATGGGGAAGATGATGTTGCATTGGAGACCCAAGATGTGGACTTGGAGAGGGTTAAGAAGAGAAAGGCGATGGTAGAGGAAATTGTGAGCTCCATTCAAGAGCATAAGACTTTGGGTGTTGTGGAAAAAGGTAAGGACTCCCCTGCTGATAAGGATAGGATTAGTTCCCTTGAGGAGGAGGATGCCTTGGGAAAAGGGATTTTTAAGATTGATAGAGATGATTTGTCTGATGTGCTTGGAACTATATGTGAAGGTTCCATTGTTTTGTTTAAGCTTTTTAAATGTTTTTTCAATGAACTCAATAAAACAAATGATAGATTGAGGGGAATGGTCAACAAGGTTAAGGGGTCCTCTATTCAGAATTAGATAGATGAGTTGTTTGACTCGTTAAATATTGTGGTAGACACTATTGCGGAGGAAACCCTTAAAATGAAGTAGAATATGGAAGGAAGAATCCTCATTCTTGAGGATCAAATGGGGAAAATTTAGGATTTTTGATGGGAGGAGGGGAGGGTCATAAAATTGCTAGTAAATATGAGTCTACTATTGTTACTTCTCATGTGGTTAGTGCTAAGAAGCGTAAAGATAGTGCCCATGATGTTGAGGTTGTTGCTGCTGGTAAGCAGATGGGGGAGGATGTTCTTGCTAGGAAGGATGGTGAGAAAGGTATTCTTTTATTTTAGAGGTAAATACAGATGGTCCTAGAGCTCAGACCAAGAACAAAACTAAAGCTCGGGGTGGGGTTTTTAGGAAGGATAGTTTTGATTTTTTTGAAGATGCATAGAAAGTTATAGACTGCAACGTGGCGGCAACAAATATTCTAGAAAGCTATAGTTGGTTGGTCCTCCTTTTTGGTTTTGTTTTTCTAATGGGTCACTGTTGTTGGGCTACTTTTTGGCTTAATGTTGTTATCTTTTATTTTAGCTACTTTCTAATGTAAAGGGTTCTAGACCCCTTCAAAACCCAGTTTTTACCTCTAATCAAAAACATTGTAGACCTATATCACTATCATGAAGGAGAGTCACCAAAGAACATAGAATTTGGTTTTTTGGACCAAATAGCACATCATCAGGAGGAAATTGAGGAAATTCTAGATAGCAGAGTTGGACGTAGTACTAGAGGAAGGCAATATAAGGAATATCTAATCATATGCAAAGGAAGACCGGAGGAAAATTCATCATGGATTTCTTAGGTTGAGGTGGACCGCATTGGTTTTCCTCTAGCCCCAAGAAAGTGATAGGCTCACTTTTCTTCAACATCAAGTGTCTGATGCAAGAGCATCCTAGGTTTCAAGCAATCTTGCATCAACTAAAAATATTTCCATTCATGTTTTCTTTCATTTCAGTAGTTAACTGTCAGGACCCAATCTCAGTATTTCATACTGCATTATAACATCAGAGCTCATGGAGTAGGATATATGATCTTCATTGCAACATCTAAATCATACCCAGAATTCAAGTGTTTTGCAGATCCCACTACGAAGATATTGCTAACAAAATATCAGCTATAATTGGACAAAGAGCATTCACCGACCATTCTTGGATTTTCAAGTGTGTGGACCTATCTCATGACTTGCAAAGCTCAGGAAACCATTTCATAAGGATGCACATTCATCAAGGAACCTTCATTCCAATCCACATCAAGTTTTTCCAAGGATCAAAGGAGAATCATATGGTTTGGCCGACCTTCACATGTTTCATCAACTTTGGGGTTTGGGACCTCTTAAGGCTGATGTGGACCTTTTCCAGAGTTGGGAATTGATATATATAAGCATTGTGTAGTTGCATTAGGTATCAGTGATATTGATATAGAGGATTTTGATCTGCATTGTATTTTTGGGCTTAATGCCATATCATTCTAGAATCTATAAGCCAGAACGCAAGGCATGTTGCCTATGAATAATTGATCATTATCTATATATTCATGTCAAATTTTTATTCTAATTCTTTAGGTTTCTGTTGTGTTTACTCTTGCTACAAGGTTGGACAGTCCTATTTCTAGACCCTCCATCCTAGACTGCACCAAATTTACACCCATTTGTATACTCAAATACTTATATTCATATAGGATAGGCATTTTTCCATTTGAGACAAGCACCCAACCATATGGGTTAGCCATTTGTCCATACGAGAGAAGTATCCCTCTATCCATCTAGGATAGACATTTATTCAAATGGGATGGGTATTTATCCATATAGTATAAATATGTATTCTATCCAAAGGCTTAAACTCATTGTAATCAAATGGATGTTGAGCCACTCGTTACATAATACACTCTCATTTTGAAAATGTGGCGATGTATAAATAACTTTTCATATTATATGTAATATATATTCATAAAAGTAAGCTTGATTCCCACCTCAAAATTTGGCCTAATTATTCAATTAGTCAAGCAATCCATCAAAGAATATTTAGAGTATATAATAAATATGTATTTTTGTGTAATTTATCTTAGTGATTTCATCATTAGATTCTACTAAGTAATTATTTTCAACGTTTAATATTTTTAAGTTGATAGTACCTTTTTTTGGATACTTTTTCAACCTCATCTAAAAATCTACACACTAGGAACCTTATTTAATTTCTAAGAAAACTACATACATCAATTTCAAATGAGATCAAAGTTTAATATATATAGTTATATTTTTAAAACAATGTTTGATGTTAATTTTTCATATGAGTATGCAACTATTTCTAGGGCCCCTTTTCTCTAGATAATCCATTTTTATCTACAACACACTAAGAAAAAAATTAATTCAAATGTATGTAGTCACCTTGACCAATACTTATTTACTAATTTATTCTATTGTCTAATCATAATAAAATAAAAATCTCTTTCAACTTTATATTGATAGTTATATTTATCATTAAATTGTAAGTCAATAATATTGCATACCTTGAGGCTATGAGATGATAATTCTATCTCCCAAAAATAAAATTATATCAAAATAGTACCAATTCCCTATGAATATTTATGATGGTGATGATATTATTAATATGATTTAATATTAGATTGTTATTTTTTATTTTTTTATAAGTTTTATATTTGAGAAACATTACATATTCCTTAGATTTATACATAGAGGGATGATGTAATAGAGGTCACTATTACAACTCTACTAGGATATAAGTGCATTAACTTGAAAACTATGGAATTACTCATAAATGCAAACTAGAGGTGCCATTGTTATTGAATGCTACAATTTTTTTTTTTTACAACTTTTTTACTTTGAATAATAAAACTCGGAGTCTAATTGTCTAAATAGCTATTCTCAATTAAGGTAATACTCAATAGAAATCTTCATATAAATTTTGCAACTAAATCTACCATAATTTTTTTGTCTAACATTTAGTAGATACAAATATGACTTGATATTACAAAATTAAATAAAAATAAAAATTAAATACTACCATTAATTTTTTTATTTGAAAAAAGTTGAGATGTGTTATTTAAATGTTAATAAATTACTAAATTTCTATTGACACTAATTAATAATGATTTACATAGATTAACCATCAAAACTAATTCTAAATATTTAAAAGTGGAATATTATATTTTAACCAAGTCAAATGTTGGAGATGTTGTGGAAATTCTCCTACAAAATAGGAGGGTGCAACAGTTGAACTGAGTTAGTTGGTGATCAAAATAGTAAAGTAGCACCCACTTTCTAAAGAATCAATTTTTGGAACAGTTAATGATAGCCCAGCTTAAGTTCTTCCTCAATTTTTTGGATCTACATGCTAGGGTGCCCTGATTTTTTTAATACATGTCTCTCTTTTTGGAGGAATATTGATGTATTGAGTCTATATATTGTAAAATATCTCTCATTGTTAAGGTATGAGAGTTGAAGTAAGATTTGAGGTCAAATAAGTTAGGAATTTCTAGAATTTTTCTACACAGCATTTTCTATAATAGTTCTTTAGAGGAGTTAATTTAAATACATTGGAGCTCCATACACTAGTGAAGCTTGTTGGAATTGTAAATGCTAATCATTTGATTCAAAGTAATAGGATCAGTTGGATTCATCCATCTTTTGATTATGCTCTTGAATGGTGTTTTCCTATTATCTATTTGATTTGAGATTCTTCAAGGTATAAAATTTATTTTCTATAGCTTTAAGTTACAATGAATGGAATGAAATCTATTGTTAATTTTGCACTGTGAATGAATGTAACTGTGTATTAGTTACAAGTTTATTTATTCTGTAGTCTCCTTAAAAATTTCTTTGAAGAATAGTGAGTCTATTTAATTGGATATATATACATTCTTTCCTTCCTTTCCATGGCTTAGATCTATCTTTTTCTTTTTTTTGAAATTTTCGTTAGAATTATTTTAAGTATTAAAATACCCTAGTTTGTGATAGAAAACCAACAGGCCCCTTGAACATTACAACCTCATGGAACACTTAGCTATTTAATATAGTTGTGACCCAACACTCAGGACCTTGGAAGGTGATTGATTTCATGATCATTTACCTTTTTCAAGAGAGGTAAGGTAATTACATCTTGCCTCTGTTGCATGTGTCAATTTGGCCATCAACACTATTAGAGCCGATAGAAGACCTCTTATAGCAGAAATTCGAGAGCAACTGGAGACATTAATTTTTCCTATAGATGTGTTTTGTTCTTTGTTGAATCATGAAATTATAGTTGTAAGCTCTTGAATTCATGTCTCATGTTGCTAAAACCGTAAAATATAAATTTAAACATACTCCTTAGCTTCATGATGAAAATGTATCTAGTATACATCCTATTGTGAAAACAAGTAGTATTTATGTCTAGGCTACTATTCATAGTCAAACATTTGAATCCATATGTTTTTCTACCCATTACTCATTTCTTTCCTATGTGTGTAATTTAAATCATTATTTTATTTTTGCTAATTTCCTTGCAAAATTTATTCACAAATATATATTTTTTAAAAGGCTCATATTTTTCTCAACCCATATATGATCATGTTTAGTTTTTTCTCCCTTTACCAAGTTTATTGTATCTCATTTCTCACTTACAATGAATTTTAATCTCGTATTCATTAGTATACATCATTTCCAAGAATTCTTAGCAATATGGTTATCATTTTTCTTGATCAAGGAAGAATTACCAAAACTACTATATTATTGGAGCTATAAGTGTCATACAAAAATGTCTAATATTGATAAATGATTCTCTATAGGTAACACTACGTAATGAGTCAATTTTTAAACCATTACCTAAAATTTTTGGTACAAAGGTTTGTTACTACCTATACAATGAAAGATATGGAATATAGTCGGATATTAAAGGAAAAGCAATTATATTGAAGAATCCAACCTCTATTGGGAATGTAATACTATGAAAAATTACCTCAATCTTATATGATAGAGAAACATTCTATTAATGATATCATATTTCCATAATTCATATTATAGATCATTATTGTTTATAGTTTAAATTTTATGCAAGTTTTTGTATCAAAAAAATGTAAAGAATTATATTTCTAACTGTTGGTGTGGATGTTAGTCACACATAACACAGATAAAATTTGTAAAGAAATTTACCTCTCTTGAAGAAAAATAAATTCTGAGATAGAATTTAATCATCCCAAGGCTCCATTAGTTAGGTCTTAAATGTGCAAGTTTTACTAAAATTTCATTGTGAAGTTTTCTTTACAAAGGGACTTATGCATTGGATCTGTAGGAATGGTTAGATTCTGAAGATAATTTTTAAATTCACAAAATTATCCTTAATTAATGTTCAAATATATTTAATTTGATTATATTTATTTATTTCAAAACAATTTCATCATCAGATTTATTATTTATGATGCTTCAAATTTGATCAATACAAATGATTTGCAAGAATATTTCATGAATTCAAACATTTTTAGAACATTTTTTGGAAATATTCAACATCTATTCTATAAGAATGCATTAGAAACCTAAAATTTAAATATTCTCTTAGGTATTATGCATGCATACTCCAAGAAAAAAACTAAATAAAGAAAACCACTCTATACTTCACTAGATTGCTTCACGGCTAGGTATAGAATGATGCAAGGATTTTAAAGAAATATGGATTATTTTCCACCAGATAGTGTTAGCATGCACCCAAATCTAGCTCAACACACAGGGTTTTCTTATAGGAACAAACAATCATCTATGTATGAATTTGTATCAGGAAATAGCTTTAAATTGGATTTGATAGTACTAATTAGTTTCAAATGGGACATACAAGTTTTTTTTTCTAGAATCAAACACAAAACAAGAAAAATAAATAAAACTTGCAACTAGTTGATCTTGAATAACTTTAAAATTGCACAATTTTTCCTCTAAGGATTAATGGTGGGAAATAAATTGTGTCTAATTCCACTTTATAGCATAGTAGTACATGTTTTTTAGGTAATCTAAAGAAATGAATGTTACCACAAGCACTAGTGATCTTGGATGTTATTTCTGAGATGAATCAAAATTTCCTTTCAAGATTGGCAGCAAAGTCGAGGAAATAAAAAAATGAAATCAACTCTTGTTAAAATAAGTTAACTACATTTCGTAGAGAAATAATGAGGAATATGAAACAAAATATTTGGTAAGAAATAATGTAGAGGATTGATCATTTGTGTGAATTTTTTCCATTGATTGATGTTATGATACTACATTATAGGAAGCTCAAGAAATATTTAATGGACAACAAAAAATTGATGACAATAGAGAAAATTACAAATCAAATTCAATAAACAATCTACAAAGTCAATGACATGAATTGAAATAAAATGAAATTAATAATTAGATTGATGCATAAATGAAGTTTTCATCTATCATTCAAAAGTTTTTGAGAATGTGTGAAACAAAGGAATTTCTAGATCTGGGTATGTGCAGGATCATGATGGGCCAAAAAGTGGCAATATGATGGGTATGTGGCTGACGACTATTTTTTTACCAAAAATTGATGAAACGAAAAGGGTTTGTAAAGGAGATTCTTAGCTTTCCACCAATATAAATTATTCTTTACTTTGAATTTAATAAGTAATTATTATTTATTTTCTATTCAAATTACGACTAAAGTCCTAATTGATAGGATAATTGAAAAACATCTATAGCTTTCAAACGGTATCACATTTTTTGAATCTAAAACATGTGTCAAATTCTATGCTTTGCATACTATAGGATTAAAAAAAGAAAAATTGAATTTCATGAAGTTTTGACCAAGTTAAGGTGGTCAGACATAAGAGTTTTTATATTTTTTATAAAGTTGTAATAAAAAATTCATAATTAATTATTTACTTAGAAAATAATTACAAAAAAATATGCATCACATTGGGGCATGAGTCATCTACTTATATCTAAAATATTATAAAAAAATATTATCATTTTATTGTGGTTAGGGTGATCAGACAGACACCTACTTTTTTTTTTCCTTGAAATTTAAGTACCATTGCATTGAAATTTCAAATTTTCACCAAATAGATTTTTTTTTTTAAACAAACCTAGTATTTTAGAAACTATATTCAATTTGCTATAGATTCTATTCTTACATAATTTTGAAATAATATAGATAACTTATTCAAATTTTTATGTCAAGTTGCCTAACTCTGATTTTTCTAAATTTTTTGCCACTTAAGGGCCTATTTTTTCCATGATGATCCTGCACATACCCATCTGGCTACATAAAACATGAAGAAGTTGGATGAAAAGCTAAGAAACTTGATATAGCTTGGTTTTCCAAAGGATTTTGACACAACTAAGTGATTCATTGGAAACGATTTTTTTAGAAATAAGATGGAGGATGTAAGGAAGATCGATTTGGACTAGTTTCCTTAAAACCCATATGAGGCAAACTATTAGGATTTCATCAAACCACTGATAACCTTGAATGCAACTTTGACTGAAACATTCAAGTTAAGTTCCAATTTCAATCATGACTCATTAACAAATTTTCAAGTTATACAACATCAGTTAAAACAAATTGAACTTCCATCAACTCAATAGTGGAAGTTGCTAGAAATGCTGATAGAATTATTTGATAATATGAGTTTCCAATTTCCAACTCAGCTATGTGTAGAGTTGTCTCTTTGTTAACAAATTTTCAAGTTAGACAACATCAGTTAAAACAAATTGAACTTCCATCAACTCAATAGTGGAAGTTTCTAGAAAATTTGATAGAATTATTTGATAATGGGTTTCCAAGTTCCAACTCAGCTATGTACAGAGTTTTCTCTGGGTAATATTTTCTATTGCCTCTATGTATTCCTTCATTTTAAAATCAATTAAAAACTCAAATTCATTAATGAGTTCAATTATATGTATTATTTATTTTCTCAATTGAAGAAAAACTCTGGAACTTTCAACTACTAGATACACATTAAACAATTTTTTATGTTCATTGTTGTATATGCTACTATTTTTAATATGTTACTAGGCATTGAGTTGAGTGATGAATCATTGAGTAAATGTTTAACACAATTACAATATGAAACTATTAATAATATGTAAATTTATTCAATCTAATGCATAATTTCATGGAATACAATCTAAAATGTCAACTACAGTTTCAAATATAAAATGTAGTATAAAATTTAAACACCTAGAAAATCTTAAATCCCTGGATAATAGTTAAAATTCAAAATCTAGATTCTACATTTGAAATTTGAAGCAATGGAAAATAATAGTACATTAATGTATTCAATCTAATTCATAAATTCATGCATTGGGGTTCACCAAGGGCTAAAACTCTCTTTAAACCATATAGTGTAGGGATATGTGCAGGATCATGATGGGCCAAAAAGAGGCAATATGATGGGTATGTGGCTGACGACATTTTTTTCCCAAAATTGATGAAACAAAAAGGATTTTTAAAGGAGATTCTCAGCTTTCCACCAATATAAATTATGCTTTACTTTGAATTTAATAAATAATTATTATTCATTTTCTATTCAAATTATGACTAAAGTACTGATTCATAGACTGATTAAAAATATCTATAACTTTCAAACGGTAACACATTTTTTGAATCCAAAACATGCGTCACATTCTATAGTTCGCATGCTATAGGATTAAAAAAAGAAAAATTAAATTTCATGAAGTTTTGACCAAGTTAAGATGGTCAGACATACAAGTTTTTTATATTTTTTAAAAGTTGTAATAAAAAATTTTATAATTAATTATTTACTTGGAAAAAAATTACAAAAATTATTATGCATCACATCGTATATACGATTCATCTACTTATGTCTAAAATATTATAAAAAAATATTATCATTTTATAGTGGTTAGGTGGCAGAATGACACCTACTTTTTTTCCCCTGAAATTTAAGTACTACTGCATTGGAATTTAAAATTTTCACCAAATAGATTTTTTTTTTTTAAACAAACCTAGTATTTTAGAAACTACATTCAATTTTCTACAAATTCTATTCTTACAAATTTTTGAAATAATATAGATAACTTATTCAAATTTTTACGTGAAGTTGCCTAACTCTGATTTTTCTAATTTTTTTGCCACTTAAGGGCCTATTTTTTCCATGATGATCCTGCACATACCCAAAGTAAAATGCATACCCTTTCATTTTCACACTTGTTTGGGCCTACCTCAAGATTTTTTATCCTTATTTATGTCTTAATTGGTCCTATTTTGCATCCACAAGCCTAATGAATGGTATCTTTTTATGGCTAATCCTGACAAACATCAAAGGATAAATGATAATTTAATGATTCTAGTTGTGTGTCCTTGATTTTTGGACCAGGACTAAGATCCCACCTAGGGAATCTTTGTCCTCCAAAGGTCTTGGGACCCTGATTTCAAAGGCACCTTAATTGGGCCCCTTTTTGGAGTTTGTGCCCCGAGTTTCATGCCTCGGGACTAAGACGCCACTTAAGGCATCTTAGTCCCCCTTAGGTTATTTTTAGGATTTAATTTCAAATCTTGGTGGGATTTAGCCTCCTTTAATTAATGAATTCATATGTCAGCTTGTTGTGGTGTAATTTCAGGATATTAAGCATGGATAAGTATAAATACAAGGCTCTTTCACTCATTCTATCATCCAAGACATCAAGACTTTTGTGAGAGCATTCCTAACAGCATACTTGAGTTCACAAGAGCATTCAAGAGAAATTAATCCATCATTTGGAGCCATCATCAAGTTACAAGCATCATGTCAAATATTTCTTGCATCATGTGTGTTTTTGAGCTAACATTTGTGATGCAGAGTTTTGATTCAACCAAGCAATTCAAGTCAATATCTATCAAGCATTCAATCAATTCAAGATCTACATCCAAGCTAGCCACTTCACACAATTTTGCAAATTTCGTAACAAGGGTTTGATGAGTTGCAACATAGCACTTTGTTCATTCATCACTTCCCTTCATTATTCTATTTCATTTCAAGGTTTAATTACCAACAAGGGGTTTGACCAAGGCAAACCCCCATTTACTAATAATCAACAAGTTTTTCCTCTCTTGCATGTTTGTGTTTGCGGATTTAGGTTGAAGACTTGAAGATCATTTGAAGTGAAAAGTTGAAAAGTTTCAAAGTTGCATTATAAAGTCATCATCTTCACGGAAACTCACCTACAGGCCAAATCTAGAAGTTTTAGGACTTGAGATTAGAGAAGAAGCAAGTGCAAACACTGAGCCTCAAGATCAGATTTAGAGATTTTAGAAATTCAATACATGACTAAGTTGGCAACAAGGGCATCTTAGTCCTCCCAAGGTTATTTTGGAGAGATTCCTTTGGATTCTATTCTGACATCCAAAGATTTTTCATTTCCCCCAAAAAACAACAGCATGACTAAGACAATAGTAAGGGCGTGTTAGTCCTCCCTACCATATTTTGACAATTTTTTTGAATTTCTAGAATCCTTATCACATTTCTAGACTTCTAACGTACACACATCCTAACTTTTTGTTGCTTAATTTCATCATTTAGCTTGCATTACTAGGTTTAGTGAGTTGAGTGTTAAGTTTCCTTTTCCAAGCTTTTGCTTGTTGGTGAACCCCTCAAAGTTTAAAGAAGCCCCTCCTAGGTTTTACTTGTTGTGAATTGACTCACCTATAGGGTTGATAGTCAATCCTATTTGGGACCCTAGGATATTCTTGAATGACATAAGGAAAATAGTGGCATTTCCACCACCTATTTTATTTTCGGTTAATTTTGGTTGAACCTAACATTTTTAAATATTCATTTTTCTAATTTGGAGTTTATTAAAGTCCCATATCTAGGTTGTATTCATTCTTGCATTGAACTTTTGCATTAATGAAAGTGC
The DNA here is from genome assembly GCA_007258455.2 of Sequoia sempervirens. Lineage (NCBI taxonomy): Eukaryota > Viridiplantae > Streptophyta > Pinopsida > Cupressales > Cupressaceae > Sequoia > Sequoia sempervirens. Next base: position 71,123 of record VDFB02380842.1, on the reverse strand, counting down.
ATCTAGGGTTTCTCATATTTGCATTAGTGAAAGTGCATATAGGTTGCATTTTTTCTTTCTTGTATCATCTTATCTCATTAGAAAACTCAAAAGTGAATTTTAAATTATCCTAATTTCATTTAGAAACATTGTTATTGCATTCAAAAATTAAAAAAATTGCATTCAACTTTGCATCCAATTGCTTGTCATTAGTCACTTTTTCTTGCATTCATTTTCACACTTTTCTATTTCTAAACATCAGTTCCCTGAGTAGTCAACCTAGGAACAATGTAAATAGTCCAGGTTTTGTTGTTTTTGTAAAGAAAAAAAACCTTTACTGGGACTACAACACCCTTCCTAGCATCTTATTCCCTTTATGGGTTTTTGGCTCAAAACCCTCTATGTGTTGTTTGTTGTCTATTCTATTTTCTCGAACCTCAAAATTCCTTCAGTAGGACCAAGATTCCCTTACTGGTGTCTTAGTTCCTATTCACTTTGACTTTGTAGTTTTTGGGATTTGAATTTTATTTTCTATGCTTCTATTTGCTGCTTTTAGTTTTTTGTTATAGTTTGCAAAATTATTGTTACTCCATTTTTTGTCATTTCAAGCACGTATTTCAAAATCATTTCAATTACAAGCATTATTAGATTTGAAAATGCTCACATTTTTGAAAATTTTCATAATATGGATAAAAGTACTTTTCACTTTTGTGTATACAATGTTTACATTCATAAAACTTTGCATAAGTTTGATAAAAGTGCTTTACATTTTTGGATATACATTGTTTGCATTCTTAAAGTTTTGCATGCATTGGATAAAAGTGTTTTTCATATTGGGATATACATCTTTTACATTATTAAAGAATTGTGTGAGATGGTTAAAAGTTATTTTCCTTTTTGGTCAAACAATGTTATTCCCTTACCTTTCTAGGCACGCTAAGATAAAGTTCATATCCCCTCCCTATGAGAGTGTTTTAGTGAAAGAGAATACAACCTTGGACATTCCTAACAATCATATTCATTCTTCTCCTAATATCTCTCCTATTAGCAAAGAAGATATTTTGGTGTTAAAAGAACCAATCAATGAGATTTTTGAGAATCCTAGTTATTTCTCTCCTCTTACCTCTCTTAGTGAACAAGACATTGATGAACAAGAAGAAACAATCATAGGTAATCGTAATTACCACATAACACAACAAGAGACTATTGAAACTTCAAGTGTCTACAATCATCTCCCAAAATATTCACCTCTTGTGATAATGTTCTAGAGGATGAAAGCGTAAGTGAAGATATGTTGGTCTATGACAACCCTCTTTATCATCCTTCCCCTACCTATCCTATTTTAGAAGACATTATTCAACAAAGGAATTAAATTATGGATAATCATGATAGTTACATTTGTTCTTCTCCTAATATCTCTCCTAGTTGTGAGGATGATGCCTTGGTGTTAGAAAATACAACCAATGAAAGTCATGAGGGAAAAATTCTTGAACAAGATAATGACATCATTCATAGGAAATATAATTCAACCATTGATCATTCCCCTACTTTAAATGAAGTCATTCTAGAAGAACCAATCCTTGAATGTCGAGAACTTTTGGTTTGCAGTTCTCCTAAAAACTCTCATACTAGGGAAGATATCATGATGGAAGAAAATAAGAACATTGACAATAGTAATTCCTTAGATGAAGATGATGAAGTGACATTAGATTCCCCTTCACTAATTGATCATTCAAATAAGGATAAGTCTTTTCAGGTTATTCACATTAGATACCCCTTGAAGTACTCTCCCAAACCTAAACTTACCATTTATTCACCTTCTCATAAATCACAAGTTCAAAACAAACACATCCTTATCCTCAAACCATCTAAGAACAATGTTTCATAGAAATCGAGTTATAATGACATTGCTTATACATATAACACTAGAAACAATCTACAACCAAGAAAAACAACTTCAACATCCCTCCCTTTGCCTAATCCCATTTTTCCTAGTGCTCCTCATTTAACTTTGTAGAGTGAGAAGGAGTATGATCTTGTTGAAAAACTTAACAATACTCCTACAAAGATATCCCTATGGGGCCTAATTTAAAATTCACCTAATTATCACATTATTCTTCAGAAAACCTTGCAACAAGTTGTGGTCCCCTCTAGTGCAAACCCAAATGACATAGCAACAATGATTCAAGGAATAAATGTTGACATTATTTTCCACCAAAGTGAGATACCTCCTTTGGAAGTGCAAAAACAAAATGATGCTTTCATGATCATAGCTCAATACAATAGCACAAGGATAAAACGAACCCTAGTTGACAATGGCTGAGCCTTAAATGTGTGTAGTGAAAACCTTTTGGATAAGTTTGGTGTTGATAAATCCAAAATCCAACCCACCTCTTAATCTATTAGTGGCTTTGATAATGTGGGAAAATGACCTCTTGGAGTGATCACATTACCCACTAAAGTTGAAAAAGTTACATTACAAACCCCGATCCATGTTATGCCTAATGATATTTTATACAATATTCTTTTAGGCACACCATGGATTTATGAGATGCATGGTGTGCCCTCTACCCTTCATCATATCATGAAATATGTCCACAACAACAAATTTTATACAATCAAAGTTGATCCTGAACCATATAGTTATTTAAACATTGAGAAAGGTAAAGAGAATCCTTTGAAAACATTGACACCAACTACATAAGTACAACCCATGCAAACACAATAAAAATATAGATGTCCTAAACCCTTCACAATGATATCACTAAATGATTTGGGATCATTGAATTTTGAACCAACATTCATGGGATAATACAAGATCATAAACAAAGATTCAGACAAGGGAAAAGAAAAAGTGGTAATGTCAACACAAATTTAGACGACCCTTCGAAAGCATCCACCTCAACCACTTTAGCAAGAAAAGAAAATTATACAACAAAGTTTGATGAAACTAACTATCAACAACCACCAAATCCTAAAGAAATGAAAAAAATTTATGGAAAATGTTACAAAATTATGAAATAATTTGGATACAGTGGAAAAGGATGTGGGGCTAGAGAATAAGGTATATGTGTCCCTATAGATTGTAACACACAAGAAAAAACTCATGGTCTTGAATTTTTTCCTCTGATAGAAATCAACACATCAAACAAGCCTTCACTTTTAATATCAACACTCTTACCTCTAAGATGATTTTAACAATAGTGCATCTTGAATTGCTAGACACTGGTGGTCTTGATTGTTGTCATTTTAAAGAAATAGAGAAGTCCTCGCTTAACAATAATCTCATCACGCAAAACACTAATTATTTGAATTTGTTATATTTTACACCCTCCTGTGTAGGAGAGAACAAAATATCACAATCTAAAAAGTCTTGCATAAGTATGACACCTCATACTAAGCAAGAGATATCTTTATCACAAAATAAAGCAACATCTACTATTGATCAAGAGGGTATCTTGTTGAGACTCCTCCAAGATCGTTTGATATCTCTCCCTCCAACAACATGAAAGAAATTTTAATACAAAAGCTCATTTTGTGCATATCATAGAGTTCATGGTCATGGTACTAATGAATGTAAGGCTTTAAGTGATAAAATTTAGCATCTTAAGGAGTGTGGTGCTCTCTCTTATGTGTAAGCACCTAATTCCACTAACTGACATTTATTTTCATCCTATTCGCCTCATCCTTGTCCTACACTAAGTGGGGGCAAGGGGTTAGGCAGCCTTGTCCTCGTATGTCACATGTCATTGTCTCTTATGGCTATTTGACCACCTTTCATGTATGTATAAGAGCAAGCTTGGGACGTGGATGACATGCCCTAAGTTGGCAAACATGTGACGTACTAAGTTATAAATTTTGGGGGAAACCCCTTCCCTTCTCATGACGTAGCTTATTGGAAACATATGACTTGGCATAGGGCTTTCCAAGTAAGCTCTCATGTCCTCTTCTACTTTAAAGCAATTTCTCACAGCAATGGTGTTAGCAACTACTTTAAAGTGGGGGCATACATTGACACTCATGTTTCATTGTGAAATTTTCTTTCTTCCTGAGATGTGTTCCTTTCTTGGTGGTGTCATTGGGTTTGATTTCCTCTAAGAGCATGATATTTCCTTGTGCTTGTCCTCTCTTGGAAACATTAAGTACAATGTTCCCTAAGATGAGACCTTGCATTTTTCCTCTCTTGGAGATGTTAAGCACAATGTTTCCTAAGATGAGACCTCACATGAACTAAGAAAAATATCTTTGAACATCCCTCTCTCTTATTGTGTTGCATTTTTGTACATTATTAAATTCATGGAGGTATGGCTTTGATATAGTCCCTCGGGGCTCACCTAGAAAACAACTAGCTTCACTATCCCTTGTGAGTGTGTATTTTCTTTTTTTCCTTATCATAATCATGGGGGTATGACTTTGATATGGACCTCTTGGAGCTCACATAGTGGACAACTAGCTTCACTAGCCCTTGTGAGCATACGTTATGTTTGTATATTGGACAATGTGTTCCACTTGTAAACATCTTTTGGAAAAACAACCTACACCCGATCCATAGCACGTTGGATGGTCAGTTGAAGCTTGATCCATTGCATTTTATTTTTCCCTTTTCCTTTTTCTATCTTTGATGGTGTATGTTGGAAATCTAGTTATGCCTTCATATATCATCCACAAATGTGAACATTCCTTTGTTTTTTTGTCAAAGGATCTTGATCCTAGGGGCTTGGTCACCCTCTTGATTATTGTCTTCCTATCTTACAAGAATTCGTACATTTGAACCTCTCTTGATTGTGTGGTTGTCTACTTTAGTGTGAGTTTGAAGCAAGTTCATCCTCTCACTAAAGTGGGGGCTAAATGTAGTGTAGGAAAATGCATATCCTTGCATTTTCCCACCTTTTGGGGCCCACCTTGCTTTGTTTACCCTTATTTATGTCTTAATTGGTCCTATTTTGCATCCACAAGCCTAATGAATGGTATCTTTTTATGGCTAATCTCGACAAACATAAAAGGATAAATGATAATTTAATGATTTTGGTTGTGTGCCCCTAATTTTTGGACTCAGACTAAGACACCACCTAGGGCATATTTGTCCCCCAAAGGTCTTGGGACCTTGATTTCAAAGGAACCTTAATTGGGCCCCTTTTTGGAGTTTATGCCCCAAGTTTCATGCCTCGGGACTAACAAGCCACCTAGGGCATCTTAGTCCCCCTTAGGTTATTTTCAGAATTTAATTTCAAATCTTGTCTAGATTTAGCCTCCTTTAATTAATGAATTTATATGTCAGCTTTCTGTGGTGTAATTTTGGGATATTAAGCATCGATAAGTATAAATACAAGGTTCTTTCACGCATTCTATCATCCAAGACATCAAGAATTTTGTGAGAGCATTCATAATAGCATAATTGAGTTCACAAGAGAATTCAAGAGCAATTCATCTAGCATTTGGAGCCATAATCAAGATTCAAGCATCATGTCAGTTATTCCTGCATCATGTGTGTTTTTTATCTAACATTTGTGATGTAGGTTTTTGATTCAAGCAAGAAATTCGAGTCAAGATCTATCAAGTATTCAAGCAATTCAAGTCAAGATCTATCAAGCATTCAAGCAATTCAAGATCTACATCCAAGCTAGCCACTTCACACAAGTTTGTAGATTTCAGAACAAGGATTTGGTGAGTTGCAACATAGCACTTTTTTCATTCATCACTTCCCTTCATTATTCCATTTCATTTCAAGGTTTAATTACCAACAAGGGGTTTGACCAAGGCAAGCCCCCATTTACTAACAATAAACAAGTTTTTCCTCTCTTGCATGTTTTTGTTTGTAGATTTAGGTTGAATACTTGAAGATCATTTGAAGTGAATATTTGCATTGTAAAGTTGTCATCTTCATAGAAACTCACCTACGGGCCAGATCTGGAAGTTTCAGGACTTAAGATCAGAGAAGAAGGAAGTGCAAACACTGAGCCTCAAGATCACATTCATAAATTTTATAAATTGAAGATGCGATGAAGTTGGCAGTAAGGGCATCTTAGTCCTCCCAAGGGTATTTTGTAGAGACTCCTTCGGATTCTGTTCTGACATCCAAAGATTTTGCATTTTCCCCAAAAAATAGCAGCGGGACTAAGACAACAATAAGGGTGTCTTAGTCCTCCCTACCATATTTTGATAGAATTTTTGCATTTCTAAAATCCTTATCACATTTCCAGACTTCCAAAGTACACACAACCTAACTTTTGTTGGTTAATTTCATCATTTAGCTTGCATTCCTAGGTTTTGTGAGTTGAATGTTAAGTTGTCTTTTCCAAGCTTTTGCTTGGTCTTCAACCCCTCAAAGTTTAAAGAACCCCCTCATAGGTTTTCCTTGTTGTGAATTGACTCACCTTTAGGGTTAACAGTCAATCCAATTTGGGACCCTAGGATATTCTTGAATGACCTAAGGAAAATAGTGGCATATTCACCACCTATTTTCTTTTCAGTTCAAACCATAACAATGTTAAACCTATAGCCTTTTTTTATATTCAATTGTTGATTTGCTGCTATGTTTTCTTGGTTCCTTAAGTCACAACTTAGGTATTTGAAGTCGTGTTGTCATTGGCCCCAACATTCTAGTCTACCGACCATGTCCTGTTTGAAATATTTGGTTTAAATCTTAAGTCTTGTGGGTTATAAAATTTTTATACATCATGTCTAATGTTTTACATCCTAGGTTTGAATTAAATTAATTCTAAGTCTTATGATAACCTAGCGAAGTGGCCCCATTTTAAGTGAAAGCTTCAAGCACATGCTTAATAAACTCTTTAAGTAAAGCTCAGCCTGGTCCCACATAATACATGTTCAAATCTCATTGGTCCCCGCCATACCCCATGAATAAAATATTCACAAAAAGAACATGGGGATGTGGGAGGATTTCACATGTCCATCTTTCAAGGTGGACCTTGCAGGATTTTGGAAAGCGTTGGTGGCAGGCCCATGATTCAAAGGCTCTTATGGTGACATGTGGACAATCATGACTATTCCATACCATCATGTCGAGGTTGTTTCGAAGGATCTTAGATGAATGCAAGGGTCCAGGGAATTGACAAGTGGAAAAATCTTGTTCATCCAGAGGACCATTATAGAAAATGAAATATTTTTTTAAATATAAAGGAAAAATATGGAGGATTAAAAGATGGGTATCTAGTACACACACGGTCATTTACTAGCAAAGCAGTGATGAAGATGATATGATCTCAATAATTCAGGTTATGGGAGGTTAAATCATATGGTAAATTTTTCCTAAGTGTGGGTGGATGCTTGGGAGTGCAAGCAATGCACGCATTAGACACGTGGCGACACTTGGTGGAACTCCTCACAATCCTACAACCTTTGATATTTTTCATAATGAATCAATGCCAGGATGTGGGGTATTGACACATCATCCTTTTCAATGCTTCTCAAAGGTAGTAGGGCCCATGGTGACATGGAGGAGCTTCTCCATAGGGAAATATTCTATTGGATCAATATTGATGTGAATAAAGGTCAGATTTTTCAAACTAAGGTTACTCAATCTTATCCATCCAAAGATCTAGATCACCATGATATCAATGACTCACATTCAAAATTGAGTTAACAGGTAGTTGGAGCTTTTTTACTTTGCGCAAGCAAGCAGAAATGGTGCACGCAATGTTGTTCAATAAAATTGAAGAGATTTTTCTCCATAAAAGCAAAGATGATGAAGTAGATGTTCAATTGGAACAACTAGATTTTCCTAGAGAAAAGTATGATGAAGTGGTTGCAAAGGTAAGGGAAAAAATTATTTTTGAGTCCAAAAACATTATGCCTGAAGAAGGGAGAAGAATGGTACAAGATAGTGGATTGTTACTACTCCCTAAATGGGACATTGCTTTTGTAATTGTCTTTGATATTGTTAGTAAAAAAGGAGAAGTTTTATACATAGAAGAGGAAGCAAATATGACATTGCTATGATCGGGGTTCAACTTGCATTGGGAAGCCCTTGCAATCTGGGCCCTTGCCCCAACTACAAATAATCCTATGATTGTTGAAGCATCAAATATAGATCCCATTCCCTACTCAATATCATCTTTAAATTGAAGCATGAATGGAAAAGAGATAAAAAAATCTTATAACACTATGAAGAAATGATCACTTACCCTTAGGTTTTCAATGACTTCCTATTCGTTAATGTAGGAATGCTTATGTTGTAAGTTTGTAACTTGCCTACGATCAAGGTTCCAAGTCCAAGTTTTGAATCAAGAGATCACAAGTTCATGACTGAAAAAAATGTTTAGGAATAAATCAGAGTTTCTATTGTGTTTTTATCAATCCATATTTGGTGAATTCTATAGGATTTTTAAATGGTATAGTAAAAATTTGGTAAATCTCGTGTGATTATACAATGATACATTTAAGTGTTGAGGGAATCAAACCTCGACGTTCGGAACACATGCATTGTAATTTTCAAGGTGGTTATGGCCCTATGATTAGCATGGAGGTGTCATGGCAATTGATGAAATGTGTCCTCAAATGTAATTATTTTTTAGTGCTATTGGTGAAATTAGTCCTCATCAACAACTATTTGTAAATTTTAATTGGTGAAATAGATCCTCACATGCAATGAAAATTTAATGATGTTTGTGAAATGTGTCCTAATACACAAAGTTGTTATAATAGTATTGGAAAATATCGTAGGTGATTTAATACATGATTTTGAGATTCCAGGTGAAAATATTAATCAATCCATTTGAAACACGTAGTTTGTTATGGAAAAAATATTACTTAAATATGCCTCATAAAATAAATCAATGGAAAATGGAAATGCATTGGACTGATAATTTCTAAAATTCAGGTGATTTGGCCACCTTGTTGGTTGTGATTTATTTTCCAATTTTGACTTGGCCAATATGTACTATTCACCAATTGGTGAAGATTCACCACTAAAAAAATCCTTGTAGGACCAACACTCTATATGGTTAATGCATGATAGATAATATCATCATTTTGGAAACCCTTCATGGTAACTAAAGTTATGGTTTGATTAATTCAGAAAGAATGTTGTAATCCTAAAAATTTGATAAACTATATGCAATATATTTAAAAACTACTACATAGAAATAAATCATAAGGGACATTTACCAAGTCAAATCATGGTAGGAATGGAACAAGAGAAAGGTGAAATTTTTAAATTTTAAGTTTTGAAAGTTCCTAGGTCAATTTTGTGTATTTTAGGACTAATCCAATGCCACAAACTTAAGGTAATGTAAGGTTAATTTTGACATGTAAAAAATGATTAGAGAAAGTTAGAGATATGTGAAGGATAAGAGAATGAATCTAACTTCACACAAGATTGTGTTATTTGTTTATATATAACTATATAAATCCATTCCACCAAAGTGAGTCCACAACTAAATATGAATTGTCATAGGTATGTAAAATCCACCATTACACATATATATCTTTTCTTTTCTTGCACAAAAATTAAGATAACTATAATGGAACAAAGTAATAGGGAGAAAATAACAATCTCAAATTTTGAAAGAAATGAAAAGAATTACACTTTCACTTACAAAGATTTAGGAAGTGTATATACTTAAAAAATTGCAATAATAAAGGAACTTTTAAAATATACATTTTAAAAAATTATTAAAAACTTAAACAACCATCAATAATTTATAGAATTTTGTTCCTATGAAATATATATACTTACAAGTAATGAGACCTTAATTAAGAATAAAGTCCCATAGAAAAATGGTGCACAAGGAGCAGGAGCGCACGAAGCAAGAGCAGGAGTAGGTTGGATCAATGGGAAGCAAGACCGCAGTGAAAGCCGTGCACAGAAACCAGTAGGGCGGAGGCACAACCCTCAATGGGTGTTTGCAAATGGATCATGGGTGGACAAATGTCACCCCTACTACAGAGAAAAGGGGGGAGGTTTTGACGGAAGCAGAGAAAGGAAAATTGGTAAATTCCCTGGGAAGTATAGGAGGCCGGAGTTACCCTGGCTACGCCCTAGAACATACCATTGGCACCAAATGGAGGCACTCAAAAACCTTGGCAAAGAACAACCTATGGATCATGGTAAGGGTCTGGGAAAACTTTGGAATGGAGGGTTTTGGTATAACAAACCTAACGGAAGGGCAGAGACAGGTGATTGGCATAATAACAAGACTGTAAGCAGTGGAATAAGGGATAAGAATTGAGTGGATCATAATTGGGAAGGGCGAGGCATGGACCCTAATGGATTTAAGGAAAAAAGAGGCAAGACTGCAAACCCTAATACACCGCTCCTCATTCTGATTGAATGGTAGAGAATCAAAGATGAAATAGACAAACTAAAGTAATTAGGTCTATTCATTAAGTGGGGTGGCGGCAAGAGCAGGGCTGGAGAGATTGAAAATTGGTGCTCCGAGCAGTGGGGAGGCAGGATTCAAATCAGGGCCCTTGCAAATGACTACTTCTTGGTTACCTTCCCGACACCAGTGGAGAAATGGGACACTCTCAATAGTGAACCACATTACTAGAAAAGTGTTGGCTTCCATTTAGTGGATTGGTATCCAAATTTTAACACATGGGATCATATGCTACAGGAGGGACCGTTATGGATAAGAATATATGACATTCCTTCTGAATACTGGGAATTGGGTCTTATGAAAGCAGTGGGGAATAAATTAGGCACTCTAAGATCCATAGATGAGATCTTGATCGACACATGCAAGGGGGCCTACATTAGAATGTGTTTGGGGATTTCTATGCCCCAAAATCTCCCCTCATAGATTGAGATCCCCACTAGTGCGGGACCACGCATATTAAAGATTGAAAGAGAGGATCAGTTGTCTCTATACCCCTTGTGTAAGTCAATTTCACACGGACAATTGGAATGTAATGGGGTGGTGTGGACTGATAGGGCAAACAAATTCACCCAAAAAATTTATAGGGAAGATAGAGTGGTTCACCCAGAGCAAGAAAACAACTCAAAGGTTAGTTACCAGCAGGAGCACGACCATATGATGGACTGTTGGGTGTTGGACTGGCAATCAAGAGAGGCGGGCAACACAAAAGTTGGAAGATACTTAACTGTGACAAAAATGTGCGGAGAGGAGGTGGCCTATCTCAATACGGAATGCATGTGGGAGGCCATGGGAGCCGTGGGAGGTGACATGCTAGGTAAGGAATTAGTAGTAGCTCTAAGGGTAGTAAGTAGCATGCAAGCGATGGACGAAGAAGTGTGGACAACAACGCAAGACAAAGATAAGTTAATGAAGATGCCTCAAGACCAGCTGTCTGACAACGAACTAGACTCAAAATTGGAGCGGGCACACTATCCCTACCAACAATAGAATGCAGAAATCAAGAATGATTCCCCAAGGGCTCTCATCAAAGCTACAGAGTCTAACCCAAACTATGACTTGGAGGAGCTGGAAGATGAGGATTCAGAAACTGAAGAGGAAGGGTGTCCTGAGATAGATCAAATAGGGATCCTGGAGGAAAGAACAATTGACCAAACACAATCGAAGCTGAAAAAGAAAAATCTAGCTTCAAAGAAGAAAAGGGGTCCCAAATCCAATAAAGCCAAATTAGAAATGGCAGCCAGTGCTAAGGGGCAGAGAAAGCTGAGAAGTGGGAAGGAGATAGTCTTTCCCGAGGAGGTATGAAGTTAATCACTTGGAACGCTAGGGGCTTAAATGCCCCTAGCAAGCGGCACTTAATCAAGCGTTAAATAGATCAGAGCAAGGCAAAATTAGTCATGCTACAGGAAACCAAATGGGGAAGAGAAGATATACAAATAAAAATGAGAAGTTGGAAGCAGTGGGAAGGATTGTTTGTGGAATCAACAGGGGCCTCAGGAGGACTAGGATTGTTGTGGAATCCTCTATTCCTACAATGCAGGGTGGTAGTGGAGAATCTGAACTAGATGGCGGTCCAATGCAGGATCCTTAGTCAAAATAAGTTTTTGCTAATTGTCAATATATATGGACCAACACCAACCAACGCCAAAAGGGAGTTGTGGCAAGAGATTGGGGCCTGAATGCAGATGCAAGATGGGACACAAATAATATTAGGCAGAGACTTTAATGCCACCCTGGACAACTCTGAGAAGTAGGGGGCTCTCAAACTTTGTCAAGGGTACAGTTGGATTTCTAGGATTTTGTGGAGGATTGGGAGCTGAGGGAAGTGTATACGAAGAATGGTAAATACACATGGACTAACCGGAGAAAAGGCCTCACCCATATAGCAGAAAAGTTGGACAGATTCTTCCTAGGTGGGAATTGGGGACCAGAGGTAGACTCCTTTGAAGCTAGCATCCTACCTTTCTCTGGCTCAGATCACTTCCTGGTTCAATTGTATATAAGGCCTGAGATACCAAAAGGTGGCATACCTTTCAAGTTCGAGCACATGTGGCTCAGGGACCCATCATTAAATGAACTGTTGGAAACTTGGTGGAAGGAAGTAAGAGAGGGAAATCACACTTATATGTACACACTCAGACAAAAATTGGCACATATCAAAAATAGATTGAAGGAATAGAATAGGGAGAAGTTCGGCAATATCTTCAAGGAGAAAGAGCGGATTGAAGGAGGTTTGTCCAAGCTAAATGAAAAGGTGATACAAAGTGGAATGGATGGGAATGACTATGAGCTAGAATCAAAGCTTAAAGTAGAGCTGAAAGAGATCATGGCAAGGGAAGAGACCTTTTGGAGGTAGCAATCTAGGGAAGTATGGTTGAAAGAAGGGGACAAGAACACTAAGTTCTTCCACAGAATGGAAATCACTAATAGGACCAAGAAAAGCATCACTGAAGTTGTAAAGGAGGATGGTTCGAGCACAAATTCCATAGAAGAGGTGAATCAAGCAGCAGTCTAGTATTTTCAATCAATCCTCAACTGGGCTGCTGCGGATAACAAAAGGGAAAGAGAGGAATTCTCAGACTGGATCCCATCTTTAATAAGCGAAGAAGACAATCTGAAGCTCTATGAGTCGATCAGCCTAGAGGAAGTAAAGGTTGCCACCTTTCAGCTTGGTGCTAATAAGGCTCCTAGACCAGACAGCTTCTCAGCCAAATTCTTTCAATACTTCTGGGATATCATTGGTAAGGATGTGCATCAGGCTATCGAGGAATCAAGGAAAAAGGCCACGGTGTTGGGGGGCTTTAATCATACTTTCATTACACTTATCCCCAAGAAGAAAGACCCACAGAAATTTGGAGACTATAGACCAATCTCTCTCTACAAAACAATTTATAAAATAATAACAAAGATCATTGCTAATTGGCTCAAGAAGGTTCTCAAGAAAATTATTTCTGAGGAGCAAAGTTGTTTCTCCCCAGGTAGATCAATTTTTGAAGGCATTATAGTGGCACATGAAATGATTCATACAACAAGAAATACTAGAGCTCCTAGTATGATCATCAAACTGGACATTCTCAAGGCATACGATATGGTGGATCAGCAATTTCTGTTGGAAGTGTTGAAAAAGTTTGGTTTTCGACAAGAGTGGGTGGAGTGGGTAAGGGGATGCATCAATTCACCCAAATTCTCAGTGCTAGTAAATGGTGCAGCACAAGGTTTCTTTGAATCTTCAAGAGGAATCAGACAAGGTGATCGTCTGTCACCTTTCCTTTTCATCATCATGGCAAAAGCACTTGGTAGAAGCATATCACATTTGAGGACCGAAGGTAAGTGGAAGGGTATAGAAGTTGCTCCGGGAATAGACAAATCGACACACAATCAATTTGCAAATGATACTATATTGTTTAGGGCCGTGACCAGGGTGGAGGCTAGATGCATCAAGAAACTGTTGAGCGAGTATGGGGCAGCCTCAGGTCAGAGCATAAACTAGTAGAAATCTGAAGTCTTCTTCCTCAATGTCCAGCCGAGTCTTCAAAGGGTCCTAGAAAATATCCTAGGACTGAAAATAGCCTACTTCCCTGGAAAGTTTCTAGGGATGCCATTGTTTGCAGGGGTAAATAAGGCAAGTTATTGGGAATCAGTACTAAACAATTGCAGGAAGAAACTGGGGAACTGGAAGGGGAAATGGCTCACCTCGGCCGGTAGAGTCATGATGTTAAAGGCTCTCCTTTCGGCAATTCCGGTTTACTCAATGTCTTGCATGAAATTACCCAAAGCTACTGAAGAAATCTTGACACAGCTCATGAGGAGATTCTTGTGGAGCGGTGCAAGTGACACTCAAAAGTTCCCATTGTTGGCTTGGGACAAGGTATGTAAACCTCAAGGGGCGAAAGGGGTTGGAGTGAAACAATTACACCAAATGAACTTGGAAATGGGTGCAAAGCTTGTTTGGTACATTTACAGCAAAGGGGACCAACGATGGGTTCAAATTGTGAGGAAGAAATACATTGACTTGGATGTGGCAGCTAGAATACTCACCATTCAGAATCCCCCAAGGGGCTCAGCAATATGGAACTTCGTATTAGAACGCAGAGACATTGTGACAAAACATATCACATGGGAAATAAACAACAATAGGTGGGCAGCATTCTGGGAAGATTCATGGGAGGGATACCCGGCCCTCAAGTATCTTCCACATATGGATGATATTCGCAAAGAAACAAGCCATGTTTGGGGAAAAAAAAAATTTAACTACGGGTCGTTTGTAGGTGAAAATGGTCAATGGAGGTGGAAGTGGAAATCAATGTCAGAGTTAAATGCCCCTCAGGCTCAGAAGGTGATTTTGGAAGACATTTTGAAATACAAAACATGGACGACTTCAGGACATGAAGACAAGATTAAGTGGTGCACCTCAAAGGATGGGGAATACAAAGTGAAGATTGGATACAAGATAGGGGAAGCAATTGAGGATGACAAACATTGGCCGAAGAAACTTCTATGGGGAAAATTCAGCTTGCCAAAGGCAGGAGTCTTCTCTTGGTTGGAAATTTAGAAAAAGATCCTAACACAAGACCGCCTGGCCAAATTTGGGATTAGTGGACCTGGGAGATGCCCTCTTTGCAAGAACCATGTAGAAAATGTGAACCACGGACTGCTAGCATGTCCATACATGGGGTTTTGCTAGAACTCCATATGAGCTAAGTTGAGCCTATCATGCCCCCTTCCTTAGGAGTTGGTGGATTGGTTCATTAGCTGGCCCGTCATCAAAAAACAAGACTTCTTTGGGTGTATTTGGCAGGTAACCCCCTCAATAGTAATCTGGGAAATCTGGAAGGAAAGGAACCGCAGAATCTTCAAGGAACAGGGGATGCCAAGAGAGGTGCTAGCCAAGAAGATTGAAGCCTCTATTGTAGAAGTGGTGAACTCTGCAGTCAGATCCTTCAACATGAAAAATAACATCTTTTTGAGCTGGGACAGCGAGATGACAAAAAAGATTGAAGGGCTAGCGGTCGCAAAGCTGATGGGAATCAGAAGACCAGAACAACTGGTGGATCCCCGAAAGGGATTCAAGTGGTCAGCACCAGATCCAGGATGGATCAAAATAAATTTTGATGGTGCCTCCAGTGGCAACCCGGGGCCAAGCGGGATTGGATGTGTTGCACGGGATGAGCAGGGTCGAATTATTGCTGAGCGCAGGGAGCACATTGGAGTAGCAACAAATAATATCGTAGAGGTCAGAGCGGCATTGAGAAGTTTAGAACTGGGTAAGGAGCTCAGAGTGAAGAAGTTACATCTGGAGGGAGACTCTTTGATTATCATAAATGCCATTCGCCAGAATTAATAGATGGGTGATTAGCATTAGAACCTTAATTGATGATCTAGAAGATTTCAATATCAACCACGTCTACCAGGAAGGGAATGTAGTGGCAGACGAGCTGTCTAAGCAAGCTCTTCATGGCAATTAAGGTGTTTCCAAAATGGGGGGTGCATTCGAATATCAAACATGTATTGAATTTCACCTGCGTGCAAGGGTTGGGTAGTTGGCAGGACTTCACTGTTGTCTTGACGATTTGATGCATATACATTTTCTATTGGAATGAGTTTTATGTTCGGGCAGTGGTCTCGGTGTTTTCCATTTGTCATACTGACCGGATGGTGGAGGATACAGATTGGGCTGACAGGGCGCTATCGCCGTAAGGTCTCGGCGAGTGACCTTCAGTCTCGCCGACCTTACAATTGCATCATCGTGGAATACTCTTTCAGGGGGAGTCAACACTTTCGTTGTGTGTTCTTGGTGAGCTTTATTTGTCATACCGACTGGCTAGTGGAATATACATCTTAGGCAGATAAAGAGTGGTCGGAGGGATGTCATAGTGAAGCTCACATCTTACCGACTGTTCAGAGGGGGCTTACATTGGGAGGAGTTGGAACTATCGGGGGGATGTCTGGCTGAATGGACCTCTGTCTCCCCGACCGATACAAAAGGTACTCATCGGTGAGAGTCAGTCTTATTGGGGTGAGGTCTCCCCGAATGCGGTTTGTCCCACCAACTTTTTCAACAAGGGTTCCCCTCGGCAAGAGTTTGATTTTGTCGCAGCAACTTGAGGTTTTGCGAAGGGTGTTCGGGGAAACATTATAAAATCTATGAGTGGTCTCCCCGACTTGGATATGTCACGGTGACTTCAGGGGAATGCAGGTAGTCAGCAACAAAATTGCTTTTGGCTTTCTTGATGACTTGTCTCAGTGAAGGATCAACTAAGCTCTATCAAGGCGGTCGGCATGTGAATTCAAATAGAATACAAATCTGGTACCAAGGATAGACAAGGTGGTAGTGGTGAAGGGTCGGAGTGCTAGAGAGGATTCGAGGTGGACTGTAGTAGGTAGTTGGTATTTTGGTGGAGGGATTGACATGCAGACTATGGACTTTTAGTCCGATGCTCTGTATTCCTATGCATATGTATTAATTTATTTTATTAATATGAACGGGTGCTGGCCCTACCCATCTTTTTATCTAAAAATATATATATATATATACTTACAAGTATTATAATAATAGAAGAAACTTTAAAATACAAAACTCTCTCTTACGAAGCAAAAAAAAAAAATAGAAGAAACTTTAAAAATATATCTTTTATAACAAAATTACTAATAGATTAAATAACCTTCATTCTCTATAACAAACCAAAATATGAATTCATTACACACACAGACACGAGATGTGTGTATATGTGTATATTATATATATACGCATATATGTATGTGTGTATGCATAAATATATGTATATATGTAGATAACAATTAAAATTTAATTAAACAATATATTTTAATAAATAAATCAATCTAATCTTTTTCAACATTAAAAATCATGCTAATCATTATCATTGTCATGTTTTAATTCTAATAGATATGTAATAGATCCAATCTAACTATGTTTCCTTTTTCATCTATTTACATCGAGAGGCATATTACAATGGCATTCATCAAAAAGATAAATTAAAGTAAAATAAAAATAATTACGCTGAGAGTTAGGCGTATTATGCAAGTGCTGGTAATGTTCTTTTTTAGATTTTAAAATCAATTTAATCTAAAAAGTAAATTAAAACTAAATACTTAGTGTCATTTAATAATTTTTTAAGTTTTTAGGGTGAACATTTATTTATAGTAGTAATATATATATAATTTTTATAATTATAACAAATTGCAATGTATTTATATGTAAAAAAAAATTGTTTATTTTTCAATAGTGTATTTATTTATTTTTGTTTATTTTTCAATAGTTTTTAGTTTCTTTGCTTTGTTTTTAAAGCAGTTTTAAAGTTGTTTTATTCACAAATTCATGAAGACCTCTATTAAAATAAATTAAAACTAAATACTTAGTGTCATGTAATAAATTTTTAAGTTCTCAGAGTGAACATTTATTTATAGTAGTAACACAAATATATTTTTTATAATTATAAGAAATTTCAATGTATTTATTTGGTTTTTTTTTTCAAAAGTGTACTTATTTTATTTTTATTTAGTTGTCAATAGTTTTTAGTTTTTTTTGTTTTGTTTTTAAAGCAGATTTAAATCTATTTTATTCACAGCTTTCTTTAGATGTTCTTATCTTTGAATTCATGAAGACCTCTATTAAAAGAGGTTGTTGAATCATAACTGTTTCAAAACTTCACGGTTGCAGGTTTGGCTTTATTCTCCTTGAGTTGGATTTCTCGTAGATTTTTCTTTACATTTTTTGGATTCACTTGAATTTAGATATCGCAAATTTGGCTTTGTTGAAACCAATTGCATTGTTATAATCTGTTATTGCAGTAAACAAAACAAAGATTCAAGAGTCATAAGGTTTTTTACTTTTCATTTGTGGTTGTTTTATTATTGAGTGGGATAGAAAGTCTCCCAAGTTGAGTTTGTTGGACTTACTAGGGCTCATTTGGTTTGGAACTTGGCAAGGTTACCTTATCTTGTATCTTTGTGAAGAAAATACATAAATTTAATATTTGATCTTATCTCAATTGACAATTGTATCATGTTTGTTTAAAGATGAAATTGGACATATATATTCAAAATCAAATTATAATTAAAATCAATTAATTCAAATTTCACGAAGAACTCATAAGACAATTAAGCATCTTTGTGTTTAACCTCTAATGTGCTATTGAGTCTTTTCTAACTTTATTTCACTATTTAGTCTTTCCGCCTAATTTATTTTACTCATATATTATTTGATTGATTGAAACAGTGATAGCATATAGATAAGTTTAATGTTGTTTTGAATAAGTTGATGAAAATAGGCGCCTCGAAAAAAGATAACTCTTGACATATTTTATATATATTAATATTTAATATATCTATGCTACTAATATCCCAAATACAGACATTTAAAGATAAATCCATAGCCCCCATTCCATCCAAATATATCACTTTCCAATTTTACTTTTTATTAATAGTTATGTAAACAACAGTTAAAATTTAACCAAATAGTAGATTTTAATAAATCTTATAAACCAATCTAATGTTTCACAATCATCCAATAATTATCATTATCATCACACCTTAATTCAATAGATATGTGCTTAATCCGACCTACCTTTGTTTCCTTTTTGCCTGTTAGCGGCCCAAATATAGTAATTTTAAGAATAAGCCCATGGCTCTCCAATCCATGCATATATAGCACACCTCAACTTTACCTTTCGTTAATATTTATTTAAACAATAGGGAAGCAACAGAGATTCTTATCAGCGCACCACGCCTTAAAAACACGAAATAGTTTGCATGTCCTCTAAGATTATTATGTTCATTTGCACCAGAAAGACTAGTTGCCTAAAGTGTCTTCAACCTTTTGCTGATACAACTTTTCATTGTTTTTTTGAATCCGCGCTTAATAAAACACAAATGGTGGAAAACAAATAAGGCATGAGATTCAGCAAAAGCGACATACTTCCATTACTCCTTTCTTGAAGCTTGTCTACTGTGTCTCCTCTCTGTCAGCCTTCTCAAATGAGCTTTTCTCAACTTCTCCACCGTTTGTAGATTCAAAAGCATGGATCTCAGCCTCCAAACATTCTACTCGTTTCTTCAGGTCACGAATATAATTAATGGCATCTCTCAGAGTGGAAGCCTTGTCCATCTGCATACATGTGTTTCGGATCATATTCTATTATCCGTCATGTATATAGATAATAAATCATCAATATTTCGGATCATATTCTATTATCCGTCATTAAAATAATAATAAAAAAAATGATGAACGATACCTTGGTGATATTTGGAACAACAGAGCGAAGCATGCACAAGCTATTATTTAGTTTTCTCCTCTTGTTTCTCTCTATCAAAGCATTCTTTGAGGTTCCTGTACTCCCACTGTCAACAAACTTCTTATTGTCACAGCCTCTAAGCTCGTGACTCCAGCTTTGAACAGCTAATGCTTCCATAACATTAGCATCAAGAGGAGACCCAGTCAGACTACTCTCCATCCTCTTCAAGGCATCACCCTCATTCCCATATGGAATCTCTGGTATCTCAAAGGATTTCAGGCTCCTTTGATCACCATTAGAGTCCCCAAAGCCTGCGAATTGCATGCCACTTTCTGTTAGTTCACAAAAACATGGGTTGCCTGAGGAAGAAGCGCTGAGTTGCTTGCTTTTGTTATTTAATATTGCTTGCAAACAAACTTGATGTAGATCTGTAAACCCATTCAAGTGTTCCAGAGAATCCATTTTTTTCAATGAAAAAATCAGTTGAAAACACTCATCTAAATTGGTCTCATGTTCTGAAATGCCATCTATGATTGCTTGGATAATTGATCTCTAGTCATATCATCTGTAAAATCATTCAATATCAAGAGGCGTATGATATTATTAAAGCAATTAAGCAGATTTCATGTGAGTTGTACGAAATTGATATGCAAGCGAATGTGCTTTTAGGAAATGTTTTTTGTAATCGTATTTTATTCCCACCATGTGGTAAAAGGACAATAATGGGTCACCCTGTAGAATATTTGTTTACGAGGTTTGAATTTCCTTTTCATGTCTAATGGAAACGAGTTTGGAAAAAACACTGGTGTAAAATGTTGGCTCCTTCTCGAGCCTCTTTACGGACTGCTTTGAAAAAAACGCTCGTGTAAAATGTTGGCTCTTTTATTTATCTTTTTGTGGTCATTATGATTTTACCGTGATTATGAATATTTACAGGTTTATTTTTGGTATTAAAATGTCTCTATAATATTTGATTAAAAAAAACATTTTTTATGGTTATGAATAGCAAAATTAGATTATTATATTGAAAGGTTGTTTAATTGGCTGAGTTTAATTATGGAGGATGATTGTATGTGTTTCAACTGTGTCATCTATCAAATTTGATGTTTCAACTGTGTCATCTATCAAATTTGATCCATGTCTATTAGACGTACGAGATCCCCACTTATAATAACTTAGCCAAAAAAAAAACAATCTCAATTGTGCCATCTACCAAGTTTGATCCACCAGTGATTATGATGGATAGAATCAATTTACTTATGACACCTTATTCAAAAGATGAATTTTGACTTAGTTGTAAGTTTTGTTATAATCTTGTAATTTTATATATAATGATAGAGATGTCTATATCTATGTGACCTAATTGTTTCCATCAAAAATAGTAATATGATGATGGAATGTTATGTTTTTTTATTTATTTTAAATGTAATAATCAATTGTGAAGGGTGAGAAGTCTCAATATGTTTTGTGGATAGATGGTAATTATTAATGTTAATAATAATTTTGATTGGATATTAAAATCAAATTATCAACTTTTAATATATTTTATGATCAAATTAGTGTAGAGAATATAAAATATGTATTTCGTATACTTTTCTCATTCTTTTAAAAAATGAGTCAAAATCAAAGATAGAATGTGATAGACCTCTCAATATTTATTAGTGGATGTATAATCATTCACAATGATAATAGCTTCTAACATAATATAACATTAAATTATCAACTTTTGATATTCTTTAATATTAAATTAGTGTAGAGAATATATCAAAGTATTTACAAATTTGTAAGAATGGAAAATATGTTATTTTATTTTTTCTATAAGGATCCATCCATTATACCCAAATTTATCACTATTTTTTAATTTTTTTTCTCAAGTTGTTAAATGTGCACTCATTTGGATACTCAAATACTTATATTCATATAGGATAGGCATTTGTCCATTTGACACAAGCACCCAACCATATGGGTTAGGCATTTGTCCATATGAGAGAAGTATCCCTATGTCTGTCTAGGATAGACATTTATACAAATGGGATGGGTATTTATCCATATAAGATAAATATATACTCTACCCAAAGGCTTAAACTCATTGTGATCAAATGGATGTTGAGCCACTCATTGAAGATTACACTATCATTTTGAAAATGTATCAATGTATATATCTTTTAGTATATATTTAATATATATTCATAAAAGTAAGTTGGAGTCCTACGTCAAAATTTTGCCTAATTGTTGAAGCATTCAAGCAACCATCAAAGATTATTTTGAGTATATAATGAATATATTTTATCTTGTAATTTATCTTAGTGATTTTATCATTAGATTCTACTGAGTGATTATTTTGAAATTTTAATATGTTTAAGTTGATACTACCATTTTTTGATAATTTTTCAACCTCATATCTATACATCTACATACTAGGAACCTTCTTCATTTTTCAAATAAACTACATACATCACTTTCAAATGGGATCAAAGAGTAATATATATAGTTATTATTTTGAAAAAATGTTTGATGTTAATTGTTCATATGAGTATGAAACTATTTCTAGGGCCCCTTTTCTCTAAATAATCCATCTTTAACTACAACCCACTAAGAAAAAATAATTAATTCAAAAGTATTTGGTCATCTTGACCAATACTTATTTACTAATTTATTCCACTATCTAATCATAATACAATAAAAATCTCTTTCAACTTTATATTGATATTTATATTTATCATTAGATTATAAGTCAATGATATTTCATACCTTGGGACTATCAGATGATAATTCTATCTCCCAAAAATAAAATTATATCAAAATATCACTAATTCCATATGAATCTACAAGATGGTGATGATATTCTTAATATGATTTAATATTATTTTGTTATTTTATTTTATTTTTATAAGTTTTATATTTGAGAAACATTACATATTCCTTAGATTTATATAGGGAGGGATGAAGTCACAGAGGTCACTATTACAACTCTACTAGTTTGTTATTTTATTTAATTTTTATAAGTTCTATATTTGAGAAACATTACATATTCCTTAGATTTATATAGGGAGGGATGAAGTCATAGAGGCCACTAGTACAACTCTACTAGGATATAAGTGCATTAACTTGAAAACTATGGAATTACTCATAAATGTGAACTAGAGGCACCATTGTTATTGAACACTACAATATTTTATTTTTACAACTTGTTTAGTTTGAGTAATAAAATTTGGAGTGTAATTTTCTAAATAGCTATCATCAATTAAATTAATACTCAATAGAAATCTTCATATAAATTTTGCAATGAAATCTACAATAATTTTTTTGTCTAACATTTAGTGGATACAAATATGACTTGATATTGAAAAATTAAATAAAAATTAAAAGTAAATACTACCATTAACTTTTTTATTTAAAAAAAATTGAGATATGTTATTTTAATGTTAAAAAATTACTAAATTTCTATTGAACACTAATTAAAATTGGTTTTCATAAGATTGTGAACATAATCATCTAAACTAATGATATTTCACAATAAAATTTAATCAAAGATTAACTATTGAAATGATTATCAAAATGGCATATTCAAAGTAAAAATAATAACTATAAATCACATCTTATAAATATTCTCATATTAATTTCTATATTTATTATAGTTATAATTTATTGATAAAACAACATTTTTGAAAACACAATTTATAAATTTGAGGTTATTTTAAAATTGGACCACTCATCATCTTAATAAATTTAAGCATAATAAGGAGGATTCAAAATATAATTTTCTCAAATTCAAAATACGTTTTAATGGAGCTACTATATGTTATATTTCTTTTGAAAGGATTGACAACCTACACACAAAAATCAAACTTTCATAGAAGATCTAAATATTGACAAAATATGTAAGTGTATTATTCACAACACGATCAAGGTAGATTGGAATAAAAATATATAAAATAACCTTTCTTAGACAGGAGACATGAGACTCAAGATGTAATAATATTATGGAAAGTGTCCCCATCTTATGATAGGTGACAACTCAAGACAACTCACAACCTTATCTCTAAGACATAAAGGCTAAAAAATAATTATATCCTAGATGGGAAGATAGAAAAATAGTAATATCTACTCCCTAATTCACTTAAGATACTTTGTACAATATTATACTTAGTATAAATATGTCCAAAGTATAATTATCACACCAACATTGACAAATAGTGTCAAGAGTTGATGCAAGAACAACCAGGGTGTAAGAGCAATCTTGCATCACCCAAAAAATGTTGTTTCTTTTCAATAAGGGATAAATTTGGTAGGGTTACATTTTTTGTAAGTTTGCATTTATGCATAGTTGGACACAAAATCTTACACAGACCTCCATAATGGTAAATTGAAGCCAATGACAAAGAAATCACTTCAATACCATTTGTCATTTGAGAGATATTAAAATTTTGAGGTCAATTTTGAGGCACTTAGAGGCTCTGAATGGGCCTGAAAGTTGGTGGAAAACTACAGAGGGAGGCCAGAGGAAAGTAGATGTTGGTTCTAATTAGTAGATTTGTAGATTTATGTAATCAAAAAACCCATATGATGGAAAATGTAATGTTGTAATTTCATTTTCATTTCAATGATAATAGAAAATATTTTCTTTCCTTCTTGCATTTTGTTTGTGCCATTATCTGTTGGTTTTGTGAGTTTAAGATTGTAAGGGGAGTACCCTACATCAAGTGGTATCAAACTATATTTTCTTGAGTGTGTAAACAAATCGTCAAATGTGAGACAATTTAAACGGGACTTTTGGTTGTGGGTCTATGAGAAAAGATACCTCCATGAAGAGACCATGGTGGGAGAAATGTTGGGGTAACAAAAGAGGGTTTGAGAGCCCTCCAAAGACAAGTTCAAGCACTGCAAGAGGAGTTGTGTAGGGGACCTGATGTCAGAAGAAAAGATGAAAGTGAGGATGAGGCTGAAGATGAGGATCCATTCGAAGAGGAAGCACGTGATGTAATGGATCATGGAGAAGTCATACTGATTAGGGCCATTTCCAAGATTGGAAAGAGGCCAAAGATAGAAGTTTCTATTTTTTCTAGAAACCTAAATCTAGAGGAGTTGATCGATTGGATCAATGACATGGAAGCGTATTTTGAGTATGAGGGAATAGAAGACCCAGATAGGGTAAAATTTGAAAAGGCCAAATTGAAAGGACATGCTATCATATGGTGGAAAGAAGTCCAGTTGGAAAGAAATAGAAGAGGAAAAGATAAAATAACAAGATGGGGTCGAATGATGGGAAAATTGAAAAGACAGTTCATTCCTGGGGACTATGAGTTGGATTTATTGAAGAAGATGCAAGGGTTGAAACAAGCAAGAAAATCTATTAAGGAGTATACAGAAGAACTCTACCGAGTCCTGATCAGAACAAGTCATGATGCCAACAAGGAGAAATTTTCCTGTTACATAAGTGGGTTAAAGTTAAGTATTCAAGAAGAGTTGAGTCTGGTAAGAATGTCTACCATTGAAGATGCATATCAGTTTGCTTCTAAGGTAGAAAAGAAGTTTAATAGGAAGTTTGAAAGTAAGCAGAGAGGTGGCAGTCATGGTGGAAGGACTAGTGGATGGTCATATGGAGGTTGAAATGAAGACCAAAAGAAGGGTGAAGGGTCTAGTAGCAGCCAGAACTAGAAAGGAGATAACACATATCATCCTCATAATGGAGACCAAAGAGGAAGAGGAAGATATGGGTGAGGACCAGGGAGAGGAGGATTTCATGGAACCTATTTCCAATGTGGAGAAGAAAGGAAGAGGGCATATGAGTGTCCTCCACATCAAGGAAGGACAAATAGAAAACCTGAGGGTAATGCACGAGTTGCACATATAGACAAAGATGTTGATTCTTCACATTCTGAGGATGCCAAAAGAGGAGAGGTTCTTGTTACTAGAAGAGCCTTGTTGAATGAGGAGAAAGAGCCAACTCAAAGGAAGAATTTCTTTTGCACCAAATGTAAGTGTGAAGGTAAATTTTTCAATGTTATTATTGATGGAGGTAGTACCGATAACCTTGTTTCAGAAGAGATGGTTAGTAAGTTATAGTTGGAGAAAAGAAGGAATCAAAATCCATACCAAATTGCTTGGTTGCGAATGGACCATAAAGCTTTGGTAATGAACAATGTTTGGTAAAGTTCAAGATTGGAAATTATCGTGATGAGATATTATGTGATATTATGCCTATGGATGTTTGTCATATGTTGTTAGGAAGACCATGGAATTTTGATCAGTGAGCAGTACATGATGGACATGCCAACACCTATTCTTTGACAAAGGATGAAGTTCGTCATAAGTTGAAGCCCTTGAAAGAGGTAGAGGAAAAGGTATGCAGTAATGCAATAATTTGTTTGGTTGACAGAAGAAATTTCCTAGAAGGTATGAAGCATGAGCATATGTGATTTGTATTGATCCCTAGAGTTGATAAAGAAGATACTATTGAGGTACCTATAGAGGTTTCAAATTTGTTGAACGAGTTTCAAACTATTATTTTTTATAACATACCTGAAGGTTTTCCTTCGATAAGAAAGATTAGTTGTAACGCCCCGTCATGTGAACCCCAAAGGACAATAAAACAATAATTACTATACAATTTTTTTTTTTTAAGTTAACATTAACATACATGTAATACACATTAAGTCATGACATGAATTTCATTTAAGTAAATTCATTAGCACATACATCCCTTGGGGTACACGAGGAGTCATTATGTGACTTAGATCCACACAACGACAATAAAGAATAAAAGCCAAAGATATAATCCATAACAAAATAAACATTAACAAATATAACACATACATGATAATCATTGATAAGAAATCATCTGTGTACGCAAATGCAACATATACATGATTAACTCAACACATTTAATAACAACTACCATCGCCAATAGCCACACAAGGTTTAACGTTACATTACAGTACAATGTTCAAGAAGTACAATGATACAAAAGTGTTTCCAAACATAAATGGAAACCATACACAAGATAGCATGCTACAAATAAATAGATGAATACAAAGTATCATAACTGCCCTGCTACATTTAAAATTACAACTCTAGAGTCGCTACTAACAACACCAATCCGCGACCTCGATCCCCTCGACTGGGACTCCAATGGGTGCTTAGCATTATCCTTGACTTAACCACATGTGGGTCTAAAGACCCACCCCCGGTATAAGGAGCCGACAAGAAAGAGACTCAACTACAACATTCAAACAAGGGAACCACAAGACTCAATGTCATATTAAAAGAATCATAAACCTGTGGATCATAATGACATAATCAACAACATCCAAGAGTCACTTCATAATAATCCTAAAATCATAAATCTCTATGACATAAATCTAAAAGCAAATGGACCAAAGAAACAAGTAAACCAGCTGATGATCATGAAACACTTCCAAATCAAACTAAATTAATAAACATAATACAATTCCAAATTGGTAATTAAACAATATAATAACATCATATCACGTTAATTCATAATATACAAAGTCAAAATATCAAATGAGACTACAAGACCACGCACACCAAAGATGTATCAAGCAATACTCCATAATTCAATAAAAGTCCATGCAACCACAATCTAAACCAACTCCCATAACACATACTTCCAGAGGAACACAATAAAGTAAAACACCTGGGCAACTAGGGGAGAGTGCTATCGCATAGTCCTACATGGGCTATCCTGTGCTCTTCCTCCCAACTGGAGGTACTGGTCCCATCTATGGCTATCTTGTGCCCTTCCTCCCAACTGGAGGCATCGGTCCATAGAGTGACTCATGTGGAGCCGTAAACCTCTCGTGAAGACGAGGTCATGACCTTGCCGACCACGGCCTTCTTAGCCTTCCATTAGTCTGCAGAAGCACTAATGAAGACAAGGCATCCATTTTTAAATCTTATAATGATATTACTACCCAACCCTCCTAAGTTAATTATTAGGTTTTCACTTGATTACTAACTCACTCGTGGGTTATCATGTGCCCTTCCCCTTAAACGGGGTGTCGGCCCCCACGAGGAGCCACTCTCCCTAGAGACCCAACAACATCAAACCAAAAAAGCCAAGGGTTGTACAACATAACAAGAACATTAGATCACAACAGAAAAACATGCGAGGCATTACCCATCTCACTATAAATACATAATCAAAGTCTCAACAATTCCCGTACAACCCTTTCAAAATCATGAAACCAAAACACTTGCCACATCAAGGGCACATAAAGAGATAACATCAACTAACAATTCATCTAAAGCCTCTGGAAGCCAAAGAATGACAATCCACAAACGAGGGTGAAATGAAGCAACAAGAGTTTTTTTTTCCAATAATTCCAACACAAGGATAAAATTTCCCTCAAATATGAGATTAACTCAAAAAAGCCATAAAAAAGGAAGATTCATCAAGACCCTTCCACAAATCAACAATGGTGTCACCTCAAATAGGGAAACGCAAAAGAAAATTAACCTTTAATTCAACAAAATCACTTATTAAAACCAAAAGCCACCAACTAGGTATTCCACGAGAGACCTCAATTTTCTCCTCACAAGAACCCCCTTATAGTGGTATGCAAATCACCTTTATAAAATCAGCAACATAGCAATGACAACAATTATCTATTCACATTCCCAATTAAAAGAAACCAACCTACTCAATGACCAAAACAATTACCATCTCAAGATTCTAAATAAGTATCCATATAAGAACAACATTTATTAGAAACTCATATCGTTATAAAGTTATCCCCTAATCAACAATCCAAGAGAAATAATTAAAAAGGAAGTCTCAATTCGAGAACAATTTATTTCAACGTTTATGCAAGTTTATAAAACTACCAAAATGAAGACAAATAGAGTTTACAACAATACTTAACCATGACTAAAGATAACGATTAATTCTAACATGCACAATTCCTCAATTAAAGAGTTATTACAACCACCAATTGTAAGAGTACCAAATGCAACCATTTAACTAAACTCTCTAATGATCCCAAAGGATCAATATACTATTTCACTTCTAAACATTGCTCCCTTGATTAATCAATTTATTGTAACCACAAGATTAAATAACTAATGAAATGCAACTTATGTCCCAACCATAAATACTTTTTCCAGACTACTATTTTAATATGACAACTACCAAGTGTAGACTCCTTAATAAAGTATTGGACTAATATAATACAATCGTTCACGGATAAATTTAACCACTAATAATAATAAAAAATCTATTTATCTTATCCAAAATAAACTCATTTAATTGAAAAGAGCCTAAAGCTATCCCAAATGTATATTTATACATAAAAATTTCTCCTTTAATTACCGTTCAAGTATCCTTTTCAAGGTACTCTAAAAAATAATCAGCTTACATTATATTTATGAGCACATGATGTAGTTATATAAAATATTTTAAGGGAACATAACCTAACTTTTTATTTATATTTTACATCATTATAATTTTTTTTTTAATTATTCTTTTTTTTATATAAAATTAAAGAGCTTGAAGAAGACAACACACTGGTGGATGTCATCCCAATTTAGGTTCACTATTTTCTACAATGATTAAAGAAGCACAAAGACTTACTTGATTGTATGAATAACAAGATTTACTACTTATAAGGTCGATCTAATGGATGGAAAATTCTATTAGTTTCAAAATACTATCACAAGTTAACAGGGTTCCCACATCAGTGAACTAACAATGTCCCGAACCCAACAAGTCTACAAGACTCAACTTCATAAAAGATAACTTATTTAATTCCAAAATAAAATCCATTTCCACAATATTCACACTAAAACAAGAATTAAATAATCAATGCTGACATATATTCATAAATTGCCTTTTTACTAAATTATCCTATCAAAATTCGGGGTTGGGGCCCTAGCTCGGTTGGCTAAATCTTTCCTGTTGCAGGAGGTTGGTCACGAGGTCTAGTCTCCCCCACTCCCGTGGTACCAGAGGGCGTGTCACGCCAGCGCCACCAGTCATGTTAAAAATTTTACCAGGTGCACTGCAGTTTATATGGGATCGTGCTACCCGATTCCTGCAGTCTAAAAAAAATAAAAAATTATCCTATCAAAATTCATAATTTAACAAATTAATAAAAATTTCTTTCTATTTTCAAATTTTCACTATAATAAAATTTTGTTTTGTTCATACTAGAAAAATAAACAATCTGATTTCAAACAGAATTAATTAATTAATTTAACAGTTAAATCAGTGAAATCTAATTAAATGAATTAATAAATATATACAAATATAAATATATATATATACATATATATATTTATAAAAGTATACACGCATATTAAAATTTAAAATAGAATTTTCGTTTTAACAAAATAAACATATATCATTTTGAATGGGAATTAAAACCCATACAAAAGCACGAGTATGTACACCTAGCTGCGGACAGTCTACGAACTATTCATGGCAGTCCGAAGGACTGCTGTGGACAGTTCGCAGACTGTCACACGGCACAAGCTTGGCTGGGTGGTGGGTACGGCTGAGGCCAAACCACCACTCATTCTGTGGTTAAATAACATCAAATAAAATACAATTAAGCCGACGGAAATTTGGTGAATTTCAAAAACTTTAAACTTAAATTTACATTCTATATATGTAAATATATATATATATACATTTATATACTTACATATATATATTGTATTAAAATATTTCAAAAAAATAGAGAATGATAACCATGTGTACAATCTACTGTACACATTTATATATATATAAAATGATTTGTAAAATATATGTATTAACGAAAATATAACAACCCAGAAATTCACTGTAAAGAATTTGTTCCTTATGTATTTTTTTTTTTTAAAACGGAACTACAGTAATACTGTTCATTTCCAGAATTCAACCAGAATTTCTTTTTAATAAACAACAGTCCAAAACCCAACAAAAATTCCATTTTAACAACCAACAATCCTGATCCCCAGTTAAATTTCCATTGATTAAACAATAATCCAATAGATTTTCTTTCCACAAACATTTGATTTCAAACCCTAGGTGAAATTTTCATACACAGAGAAACAATTTCTATTTTATTTGATGCTATAGAAAGTAAATAATTAAAAATGAAAAGAACCTGGCATCCTGTGCTTGTAGAAAATCTATGGAAGCCTTATCCCTTTTGCAGAGTTGAACTTTTGCTACCAATTGTTTCCAGCAACAGATCCAAAACCTCCCTAAATCTAAACCTTCTTCCTCTTTAATTTCTCCAGAAAATAGAACAAGAATGCAATGATGGAAAATGGGTGAATGCAAAATTTCTCCAGAATCCGAACAATAGACTCCCCCAACAAAGAAACCCCTTAATAAAATCAATACCCAAAAAACCCTTTCAATTTCCTCTTCCCGTGAATACCAAAGGTCACGTCACAAGAAATAAAATGAAAAATAATTGTTACCCCAAATATTCATTTGTTTCCTTTTTCCATGCCTTTGCATTTCATTTTCTTTTATCATTATTAAATTATAAATAACATTATTTTCCTATATATAGTATTTATACCCCACAAGATAATCTTTTATAAGGTAAAAATTAATTTAATTATTTAAAATTAACGTGTAAATATTATTTCACAATATGGACTTGTTATTTACAATTTTACTTCTAATTTTATTTAAATTACTTCATCAATATGTTTAATATAATAATTAAATTAATTCAATTAACTCGCTTAACAAAGTCATTAAAATCTCACTATAATCACATGAACCGACCAAAAAAACCAACAAGACCACAAAACACACTTACGCAAATATCCAGGAGGGCCACAACGGATGGGGCACTACATTAGTCATCAGATGGACCTGATTTGTGGAGTCAATTTTTTGAATAAGGAATCTCATCGTATGATTCCAGCAGAGAGCAAAGAGTTGAACAAACAAGTGCAAGAGTAGTTGCGGAAGCGATTGATTCAAGAGAGTTTGATTCCATTTTCAGTACCTTCAGTACTAGCACCAAAGAAGGATAGGGAATGGCAGATGTGTACAAATTCTAGAGCCATCAATAAGATCAATATCAAGTATAGATTTCCCTTTCCAAGGATGGATGACATTATGGATTGTTTGAGTGGAGTTGAGTACTTCACGAAGATAGATTTAAACAGTGGATATCACCAGATCCGTATTAGAGAAGGAGATGGATGGAAGACAACCTTTAAAACCAAGGATGGCTTGTACAAGTGGTTAGTCATGCCTTTTGGGCTAACCAATGCACCAACACATTTATGTCACTTATGAATTAGGTATTAAAAGACTTTTTAGGAAAAAAATTTATTGTTTATTTCGATGATATTCTGATTTTTAGTAAGACATTGGAGGA